>JABASL010000928.1:0-13091 GCA_019775825.1 Neanura muscorum | reverse complement strand
TCCTGACGATGAACGCTTGCTGCCGTCAGGAATCCTGAAGAAATTACAAAAATATATTTATATTTGAGTGGCGTAAATTATACCCCATATTACCAGGCGGAATCACTAAATTTTATTAATTTTTTTTATGGTTGTAGTGGAGTAGGGATTGTTCTTATTGTACCCCGGATTTTGAATTTTGATTTTTTGATTATCAGCAAATTTTGTTTGAAACGCGAAAACGAAAACGTTTGAAATAGTCATTGATTAAAGAAAAAATTTGCCAACAAGATTCCCACTTGAAACTTATTATTGCCTCACGTTAGCATCACTTACCTTAAAGGCCCTTTTTGCGACATTTTACAACATTTTTCCACATTAATTGCAAATAACTCAACGACTTAAACTAAATGAACTAATTGTATTACATGTTTTACAGGAAAGTATATCAAGTCTCATTAGTAAATACATTGGTAATGGATACTTGGATTATTTACAAGGAAAATGGTACGGTCAACTGGAATGCTTTCGTAGAAGTTCCTCAGATCTCATTCGAGCTAGGGTAAAGCCTTTAAATTTTCATATTCTCCAAAGCATCAAATTTTAATTTTTCATAATATTTTAGAATTTACACTTTTTTTTTAGAATTTAAATTTTTTTTACTTTCTCTTTAAATCCCCATAAGAAAACTTTCACCGGTAGCAAAAACCTTAAAACATTAGATAAAAACCCTAAACCCAGAATGCTCAACTCAAAATGGGTGTTTTTAACAGCAATTGGCTTTTTAACGTTTAACATTAAAATTCTAACATTTCCGAAGCTTCCCTGTAAACAACCAACTAAATTTTTGATATTGTTAATAAGCTTTACTTGTAATTTTAAAAAGGCCTTGGGGATCGACTCAGTAGCCGGAATGATCATAATGCTTGGCGTGGGCACTCTGGTGGGAATTCTTATTCTGAGCATGGAGCTCCTAGTCTACAAAATTGCACTTCCATATTTTAGAAAACAGCCCAAAGGAACCATTTGGAGATCACCAAATATTATGTTCTTTTCACAGGTAAATAATTGCTATATATAAAAGCCACTTGGTGGTGGTGGTGGTGAGCCTGGTCAGGTCCAAAGCCCAATTCTCTCTTCAAAGAAAGAAAACACACGCAGAAAAAAACCTTGCATACTCTCAACATTTTCATAGAAAACACCCTAAAAACCGCGTCCCCTATTCAAACAACACACACATGCTGAACCCCAAAACATGCATACCCCGTTCCCAGGGTCTGGAACGTCAGGGGTAACTTCCTTCGCTCCCTCCGCTTACCAAAAACCCGCATGTGACCCTTATTCAGACTAGCCAAAAAAGCCCTTTCTAGGGCGGGATGAGACCGAGACAAAATATTTTACACTTTTATATATATTATTGTTATCAACCCGTCTTAGGACGGGCTTGTTTGGCTTATCAAATATTCATCAAAATTATTTATATCAAGTTTTGCTTGTTAATTGTTAAAGTTAGTGTGCTTGTAGCCCTGTTCGATCGTTTGGGATGCAAACTTTAACTAAATTTAGCCCAACTGAATGATAATTAACTATTCAATTATGATGTTATGCTTGAGTGAATTCCTTTGAGTTTGATTAATATGAATTTGGCCTTACAATAATATCTATGTGTGGTAGGGTTATTAAAATGTTGATCCCATTTTATTCAAGTCTAAAAAGTATAAAAGACAGTTTGGAGTACAGAGAGTTTTTTAATGTGCGTTCAACTTTCTCCGCTTTCTCTTTTTCTTTTTCAGTTTTCTGAGAAACTGGGAACAAAATTTCTGGATATTAGATTCTAGAATAATTGGCTACCCTATGGTCGACTGCTAACGATAATTTTTTGATTTTCCTTCTTCTGTTTCACATAGGAAAGAAAGGAGAGGGAGAGGGGGTAAAACCAAAATATTGTAGTTAAAACTAAAAATTAGCAGTTGACCGCACGTTAGATAGATGGGACGTAAATGGTGTCTTTACACTGGCGTATTTTGTTTTCAGTTTTTCAGAAAACTGAAAAAAAAGAGAAAGCGGAGAAAGTTCAACGTTACTTTAAAAAAGCTCTGTGTATAAGGGTCATAAAAAGAACAAAAGACAAAAGGAGTCATTCCAGAATCCAGGATCATCTTCCATTATTTTGATAACGTAACAAAATGGGTGATGATGATGATGTTATGGCATTAAAAACTAATGATTAACACACTGTATGGTTAAGTATCACTCTAACATTATGTTTTGAACGTATTTCCAGAAATTATATCGATTCATCAACTGTGTGGAGCTCGTGTCTCCTCACCATGCAGCCAAAGAGCTCGTCAACACCCTCAGACAAGGTCAAATAACAAGTCTCTTCCAGAAGAGTGTCAAAAGGGTAATAAAATTCGCTCACTTTCTCTTTCACGCTTTTCTGCTTTCCTTGGGATGATTATGCCTGGGCCGAGTAAAAGCAAAAACTCAACTACGAATCTAAAATTTGCAATCTTAAAAAATTGGCAACCTTATGTTTGCAAATATTACGCTCTATTTATTGTAGTTAAACTAAAATACTTTTTCTCCTAGAAGGAACGTGAACAGCGCCGACGAAGGAAGAGTAAAGCTCAATTTTTTGAAATGATTCAAGAAATTCGACGGCAAGTGAAAAATATCTAATTCATATATGATACGGAATTTTTAGATTTTGATTCTTAATGAACGAACAAATTTGAACAAATTCAGGGTGAACAAATTCAGGGTGAACAAATTTGAACAAATTCAGGGTGAACAAATTTGAACAAATTCAGGGTGAACAAATTTGAACAAATTCATCAATTCAGGGTGAACAAATTTGAACCAATCCAGGGTGAACAAATTTGAACAAATTCAGGGTGAACAAATTTGAACAAATTCAGGGTGAACAAATTTGAATAAATTCAGGGTGAACAAATTTGAACAAACTCAGGGTGAACAAATTCAGTTTGAACAATTCAGGGTGAACAAATTTGAACCAATCCAGGGTGAACAAATTTGAACAAATTCAGGGTGAACAAATTTGAACAAATTCAGGGTGAACAAATTTGAATAAATTCAGGGTGAACAAATTTGAACAAACTCAGGGTGAACAAATTCAGTTTGAACAATTCAGGGTGAACAAATTTGAACCAATCCAGGGTGAACAAATTTGAACAAATTCAGGGTGAACAAATTTGAACAAATTCAGGGTGAACAAATTTGAATAAATTCAGGGTGAACAAATTTGAACAAACTCAGGGTGAACAAATTCAGTTTGAACAATTCAGGGTGAACAAATTTGAACCAATCCAGGGTGAACAAATTTGAACAAATTCAGGGTGAACAAATTTGAACAAATTCAGGGTGAACAAATTTGAATAAATTCAGGGTGAACAAATTTGTGAACAAATTCAGTTTGAACAAATGAACTCTGAATATGTTCATATCCCAAACAAGCCCATCCGAAGACGGGATTAACATTACTTACTACTCCTACTCCCAAAAAATTAACCTAAAGCATACGTCTAGGCGGCCCGTTTTCCTAAAATCCAACATTTTTGGGCCGCCTGGAGCAGGTTAATTTTTTGGGGTGCAGTAAGTAATTTAAATCCCGTCTTGGGATGGGCTTGTTTGGAATATTTATATAAATCTAACCGTAGTGCATTTGTTTTCAAATGCCGTTTTTATTTGACTTTATACAATTTTTGTATTTGTGTTGTACGAGTTGGTACTCAAGAACAATAAAATGGCGGCCAATCTCCCCACAATTGTCTAAAAAATCCTGTTCAATGTCCTTTCAGAGTCCAGAAACACGAACGGCAACAAAGTTTACAACAACAAGATTCGACAGAAACCCGTTTTTCGACGTCTCCAGCCTCATCTTCTCCAGCACCAATTTATTCGATCCAGGCACGTCTCGAGAGTTTGAGTAAAACCCCAAAAGTAGTTCGAATTTTAGGAGTGGACGTAGATATTGCTGGAAGTACATCGACCTTTCCCACGGTTATGACTTCCCATCCTACACCATCGACCATCTTGGAGGTATCTGAAGACCAGTCAGACGCCGAAGCAGAAGATGAAAGTAGCCAAACAGATATTACACGTAAGCGTCGACGACTCAAACGAATCGGTCGAAGGGGTCCAGAACACCGCGTAGATTTTAAGTTGGACAGTGACGATAAAATTCGGAAATCAGAAGACGAAAGTGGTCCGAGCTCAGTTACGCCGAATCTTAGTCAGCTAAATAAGCAAGAAATTATTCAGTTATGGAAGACGTCAGAGAGGCAATTGAAGGAACAACTTCGAGAATTATTAAAGGAGAAGGATATTCTAAATGAAAAGGTGGAAGCACTGAAAAGTATGACACCCAAACCACCCTGACTAATTGTTGAATTTGATTCGGTTGAAATATGACCAAATATTAATTGAATATTAATTGAATATTAATTGAATATTAATTGAATATTAATTAAATATTAATTGAAAGAAAAAAATTCTGTTGTAAGAGTCTATAAATATTATAAATGACAATTTCTAGAAATTGTTAAAATTGTTGTTTCAACTTTCAAAGGTTCTTGGCGTCTCGAAATCAAAATGGGAAAGAGAGAGTCAAAATTGAAGAAATTGTTAAAACAACATTATTTAAGAAATATAAAATTATGAATGATCCAAAAAATCTGTACCTTATTTAAATTTTAGTCTTTTGATATCAATTTTAGATGTTAATGAAAAAAATTATTGTAAATTTTAAACTTCAGTCGGAGAAAACGCTCATCTTTCCAAAGAAATTGTTTGAGCCACCACAAAAACCAGATTTAGTAGTTTCACTTGGATGCCTATAATGGCCGTTTTGTGAAGGCCGTGATTTCACGTTTTTGTCACGTCTCACGTCTGTCTTGTTCAAATGGCTTTCATTTGAAAAGAATGACAGTATCACAGTGATATTGAACTGTCGGTTTTGCTCTAATTTATTCTAAATTACTTTGTCTTAATACTTAATTACTAAAATTGTAGTAGAGAATCTAATTGTACCACCAAATGGTATAATGGGGTTTGTTCTGTTTGGAAAAAATTAGAAATTTTATTGTGGGGCCTTAGATAATTTTCATTTCAGTGCTTTCCAAAGCTAAAAAAAATACAATTTCGTTGTAATTTGTCAGAATTAAAACAATAGTTTTAATTTAATTAAACACTAAGATTTATTTTAAATTGATTTATTCCTATTCCATGTTTAAAAACCGGTATCAGCCATGATAGTTTTGTTGTTCATTTAAAACTGAGTTCAATAAATTTAAAAAAATTTAAAAAAAATCCTCTAAAGTACCCTAAAACCTGTCGTATTAGACGCGTCTTATCTATCCAATTTGACCCCGGAGTGTAATTTCAAATTGACCTCGTTATCGTTTTAGGATCTCCCATGACCGTAATGGAGAAAGGTGCGTCCTATACGTCAGGGCGTCTTATACGACAGGTTTTAGTACGAGTAGAAGCGTTAAATATAAAAATAAATCGTGGTAAGACGAATTTACCGAAGTAGCGCAGCAGAGTAGGCATGAGGCAGACGGACAAGACATAATCATGAAGTTGCGACAAGAGACGTATTATCGGAAAGCCATGTTATTGTATAATGTTTTCCTTCACCGTGTTTAACCGTCAAGCAGAGACCATAGGTCAACGACTCACAGATAAAATATGTTTATCTCGATGAATAGAACAACTTTTGTAGGGGTCATTTTTACTGTTTCCGTGAAAAAATGTTGACCTTGAAGTTTGACCCAGAAGGAGTTGACTTAGGTCAGCCGTATCCAATAGCCGGACTTAGGTCAGCCGTATTCAATAGCCGGGTTCAGCACGTCTACAACGCATACCAGAAAGCAAATTGGAAATTCATGCAGAGGTTCCTGACGTACGTGGAGGGGCAGAGGTCAGACAGACGACAGACTACAGACAGATGACAGACAGACGAGACAGACGGATCGTACATTTACATAAAGTAGGTGCATTTCTTAAACTAAAAAATTCACATCTTGAAGTGAATTTTTTTTAAATTTTCTGCATATTTTTGTAATCTAGTTCATACACACCACTTCTGAAAAATCGTTTCAAAATTAAAAACCATTTCACCACATTGATTAATTGGTTAACATCTTTTTAATAATTACTTTAATTGATTGATTGCTTTTTAACTAAATCGAGTTCAACTGAAGCTGATTTCAAACTGAATTAGACGGGTTCAATGTTTCAAAACAGTTACGATCGTTTTACTGAATAAAAAATGGATTTCCTATTAATAAATAATTGTTAAATGGGAAAATAATTATTTTAATCATTAAAACAATTACAAATATTAAATGAATTAAAAATATACCCTTACTGGTAATGCGATTATTTCACGATTAAGTAACTCTTGTTCCTGTGCGGTGCGCCATTGTTCAAAATATCACAAAAAAAAAGAAAAAAAAGTTTTATTTGTTTGTAAATCTGTCAAACTTTTTTTGCGGCCCGTCGTCGTTTACCTGCTGGCTTAAGTTTTTACAGTTTTCTGATCGTTAGTAACTGATCAGTGAACATGTGACTGGTGGATTATCAATTAATTTGTTATAAATGATTCGTCACAACGAACATGAATACCGGCCTCAACTTCCAGAATTGTCAAGTGGTGACTGGAAAAAATTGTGTGAATAATTAGAATTATTTTTCAATTATTTTTATGTACAAGAGTAACGGTTTGACAAGGTGGGTCTAGTCTACTGCTACTCCTTTACTCTGTGGTTTACTGTTATCCTTATATAGCTGCATTATTAGTTGGATTATGAACTATGGAACATGTTAACCGTGACCGTGATGCATGGTCAACCGTTGAAATCGTTCGTATACGAGGTTACTTACAATGTGGAAGAGTTGACTGACCCGAACCACCACCGCTGCACATATTACTTTCAGTTTTCTGAAAGTTTCACTTTCATCCGAAGATGTTTAGCCGTCAAAAAACACAGATTGATATCAAGAAATCGACGCAGAAGATTCTTGACAGGAAGAAAGATAGTCCGACGAAATTGAAACACTTAAGGCTTATTTTAGGTACATTGTTCTCATCTTCCGTTACTTTTACAGTGAAAACCTGAAACCTTCTCCACTTAATTATTTTTTTATTGAATTGCATGTCTAATAAATAATATATTTCAACAGATTCTTTCGATGCAATCGAGACGAAGACCCTATTTTGCACTCACTATGAACCAATCTACAAAATTGTGTACGAGGGAATTGTATTAGCGGAAGCAAACCTTTAACAACGGGGAGGTAGGTGTCCGTTACTTCATATTTATCCAGTAATTATCGTATCCAGGGATTACGGTTCGTTCGATATCATGGACACAGTTTTTTGACAGTACTGACTGATCCTACACATGTTTCACTGCTTGTTTTGTTTCGAGATTACTGGCTGAATTCGAAGATACGTTTCAGGTTTTCTCGTAACTGCTTCCTGGTCTCGATTACATGAGGCACTGGTATTTTCCCAGGGTGAGTTTATCCTAAAAAGGACCTTGTGCAAGCATGCGCATTTTTAGAGCTGGAAAGGGCCCGAAGTTACAACACCACTGCCGATTTGCCAGTATTCCATTATGTTTTGAATTGGTTTGTGTTTGCTGTACGCACGTTATGAATTCAGGGAACGAAATTTAGCTAACAAGCTTACAACATAATCAAGCCTCATAACCAAATAACTGCAACTAATTATTTTGATGTTCTGACAGTTCATCGAGCACAGAGGGAGGAGTTGGAAAGTGTACTTTATCTTCTTGAAAAAATTCTCGTCCTGTGTCCGGATAACCTAAACGGAAGATGGCAATTACACTCCGTTTCGCGTTTGATGGCAAAAATAAACCACCCAGGGAATTCCAGCCGTTTACGACGAGAAGGAATAAGGTGACTAATATTATTTTACAAGATTGGGATAATATTAATATGTTATATAATTGAAATGATAATTCTCGGATTATTTGACCAGTTTTTACGTTCACTTATGGCAGGCTCTTTCTGATATGGTACCAGTGTCTTGGCAAAAACTCACCAGCGTATGTTCATAAAGTCTTTGCTTCACTGGTTCCTGGGTTTGGAACTTCCTCACTGGCGTGGCCACCAGTTATGGACGACCCAACGCTTGGGGTATCCCCGTTGGAAATAACTCCGATTATTCCTGCCACTTCCAGTGACAAACAACCTGAAGATTCCACTTCTTTCTATCTGGAATGTATTCTGGATTTCATGGTCTCCCAAGCTCCAAAAGTGCACTGGAATGGCGGACCTGAGATGTGGGCTAAAAGTATGGACTTCCTATATGAAAGATTCAAGGAATTTTATCTTCCAAAAATATTTCCTAACTTCCAAGTCGTTACAGATATTTACAAGCCAATTATAGGTGAGAAGCTTTGATTTGGCCGGATTCCGGTTTCCGCGTCGAGGGTTTGTAAATCTATTTTTGTTTTCTAGAGCTTCCGGAGCCGCGAAAGAGTTCTGATATGGCTAGTAACGTTATGTACACATGTCAAGTGGTTTTCGTTAAATGGATTGCGAATTATGCTCACTCTGTCTACCGTTCTACTGATTGCTATCATCCAACCAATGTGTAAGACACGCCATAATTCTGTTCTCGAACTCCATGTTTTCTTGTATGGAAACATTATTTGGTTTCAGGTGGAGTATTCGAGGTAATTACATATCACATGACGATAGTGGCAAACTGCATTCAAGTGGACATTCATCTTTTTCTGGTGACCGGGAGTCTCTGACTTCGTATTCTAGTATTCCAAGGTACATATTCAACAGCCACTTTCCCTTTTCTTAATATTTTTATTACACGTAACCAAACTAGCCCGTCTGAAAGACGGGATTAAGATTACTATACTACTCCAAAAAATTAACCTAAAGCATATGTCCAGAAGGCCCAAAAATGTTGGATTTTAGGAAAACGGGCCGCCTAGACGTATGTTTTAGGTTAATTTATTCGAGTAGTAAGTAATCTTAATCCCGTCTCTCAGACGGGCTTGTTTGGTTATTTTGTTATACGTTGTCACAACTGAGTAAAAATATCAACATATTTGTCATTATTACTTAAGTGATGTATAAAAATTTTGTAGTGACGTAGATGCAAACGTTCTTGCCAAGGATGTAATTCTTGGAACTCGGGAGAATATCAATATGTTACACGAGATATTTCGTAGGGCTTTACTTCTGCCATTCGTACACTCAGCTGCCATTCGTCGAGTTATCTGTGTCTACAAAGACTGGATACAAATCAATGTGCGTATTTCAAACAATTAGTACACTGCTTTGTATTATTTTTCCTTAATGAATTATGTGTTGGCACTATTCAGGTGCCTGAGCTTCCTGTATTTATGCTTGAGCCAGAAGAAGATGTAGTGGATGATATTAGTGGATCTGGATATGAAACGCCAAAAAGTCGACTAAGGACTGATTCATATTATGGAGCTATTGGATTCAATGCCAACAATAACCGGGAAGAATACTTATCGCATTTAAGGGCTGGAGCTCAGAAAGTTCTTCGTGTATTTTTCTGTAATTCAGCTGCAGTTTTTCTACACGTCCAAATCCCAAAGCATGAAGTGGCCCCTACATTATTGGAGGAACAAGTAGACATTTGTAAACGTGTGCTCAATATTTATCGATATGCTGTTATGAACACAAGAATGGACCAGAGGACATGGTATGTTTTGGCATTTTAGCACACTTTTGGTTTCGCTAACGAAACAAAAATATTACAGGGAGCAATTGCTAGTTGTGATGCTGCATGTTACATCAACAGTGCTGGAAGTCAATCAATCCCACAGCAGCCCAAAACACCAGGATACACTCGGACAGAAATTGGCATCCGCCATGTTTCAGGTATTGATTTTGATTTGTCGTTTTATGACTAAATTTTTACTGAACAGTTTCTTGCAGACTTTAATAGTGAGCTGGGTTAAGGCAAGTCTGAATGTTCCAATTTTAAATGAATTATGGGATCAACTGGAATCAGTCCTGTCACAACTGACGATGTTTGACGAATTGGTGACAGAGTGGGCTGTAAGTTATGGCTCTTTGTGTAATATTTTCCCTTCAAAATGCAAACTTTTGTATTTTTTAATTTAGAAAACGATGGAGACTCTGACTAGGGTATTAGCACGACATGTATACAATTTAGATTTGACAAATTTACCTCTCGATCGCCTCACAGAGCAAAAGGCAAAACGAAAACGTGGGATGGAGTCGGGGGCTTCAAGAGAAGGATGTAAACTTGTTGCTGGAACTCCGGATGGTAAGGCTCCGTGATAAACTCCCACAGGAAAAAGTCCCATCCGAATATGTCCCACCGAGTATGTTCCACCGAATATGTCCCACCTAAAGACCTATTTAGATGAGACTTTATCTGGTTACGGGATGGTAAGCATATATGCCACGTTTGAGACGTTTGGTTATGGTTACTTATTTGATTTGCTTGCAGCGTTGTATTTCGTTTTCATATTCTTGTCTCTTTGTTGAAGGGTCAAATTTTCCTCGAAAACGGAACATTAGCCAAGGAACGTCTGAACGAAAGTCAATCATATTCACTCCAACTTCACAGCATTCTCAGAATAAATTACTGAAGCGGAGTTTGAGCGAAGGGAATCTTCTAAGTTCACGGAAGGTAAATGGTTGTGTTTCAGAAGGGCACGATGCTGCGGATACTAATGCTAAGGTGCGAAGAGTACGAAAAATGTCCAAATCAATGGATTCGCTGAAACGTTCCATTCCAAAGGAAGGCCTTGCTCTTTCAACTTGTACAACAGTAACACATCAGTCTGACTGGGCTCAAATTTCTTCATCAACTGCAAGTTTGGAAAATACTTCGACAACACAGATGGAAGGGGATTCACTCGGTAGGAATGATAACAGTTCCTGTGACATTGCTCTGATGTGGAGAAGTATCAAGTATTTTAATGACGAATTGTTTCGTTCAGACGGATTACACTTTCATCATCCTGGGAAAGAAGAACTGAAAGGGGTCATTGCAGGGGGGAAAATCAGGGGTTGGCTTCCAAGCGTATCGGCAATACTCTGGAGGCGAATGCTTGGTATACTAGGAAACGTCAACCAGTTTTCAAACCCAAGGACACATGCTCACTTTTTTCAAATCATTGCTGATACTTGGAGTATTCTGAACAAGGTAATACTAATGTTTTCTTAATAGCATTAGGAATTATCAATTTTAACCAAACAAGCCCGTGCGGAACACGGGATTAAAATTACTACACCCAAACAATTAACCTAAAGCAAGATGTCCAGGCGGCCCAAAAATGTTGCATTTTAGTAAAACGGGCCGCCTAGACGTTCTTTGGTTTTGGTTATAATTTTATGTGATCCAAGATCCAACAAGAGATTTAAGAAATCAAGGATTACGAATTTTTTTTCACGATTTCAGATTCGACAAAATCAAGGAGTAAGTTTGGACAATCTTACAACTCCTTTACCACCAGAACTAGTCCCACCTCTGCTGTTACCTGCTCCTTGGTGCTTTGAGGTAATTTAAAAGCGATAATTTCTTAAGAGGATGTGTTATGTATTACGTTACATATCGTCGCTCTTAATTCCCCTAGGCATTTGACCTACCAAACGAATTTCATCGTGGTAAAGTTACGGCTTCTGCTCTACTGTGTGATATTACGCTGTCGAATCAGGACATTACATTCCAACCAGAATATCTCTACAAATTCTATGCAACAATCCACAAATGTATTATTAATAACAATCAGGTATTTGAAAATCTGTACTAGACAAATCGTTGTTAGCTCTCAGTGAAATACGTTTTGTTTTTGGATATTCCCTAGTATATCGTCAATGAAATTGTAAAACGTTGCGGAATACGATTCATATCGAGGATGCTTCCAGGATTTTCTCTCCTTTTACTGGATTTAGTACAAGCAGCTCATGTTGTTCTAAGCAGTGATGATCTCAGAAATGTAAGGACAAGGAAAAGTACGTTATCACGGATGTACAAACATTTACTGTAACCACTTATTAGGCGCCGAGGCTAGAAGCAAGCACACTCCTAGGATCAATTCTTGGTGTCGCAGATATTTTCGAAGGCTTCAAAGTGCTCCGTCCAAATTCAGTGCAATTTCATTCCGTAGATGCGCAGTATACAAAGGTTGGTATTTTTGGTATACTAATATCCAAGATTTTGAAGCATTAAACTGAATGTAACATAATTTTTTTTTCTATTTTGCTGACATTAATAGTTAGTGTTGTCATACCTGATACAAACTGCCAAAGTAGAACAAACATCTCATGCACGGGGTAAGATTTAATGGACAAGGGTCACATCCGTTTAACCTTTTAATTATGGTATTAATCATGGTTTTAAACGATATTATCAAATTGAATCTATGCAAAATATTAAGTAACTTTGTCCTTTGTATCATAGTGATAGCTCTTCAGTCCTTGACGATATATTTATGCAAAGAATTGACGCAGATGAGGCACCATTCTACTTCTTCCACAGTCGCTCAAGCGGGTCTAACCGTAGAGAAGCACAATTTCTTACAAAATATTTTTGACGTCCTGATTGCTTCTGTTCAAGTACTCTCAAATTCTTTGATGGAGTTAATCGTTTCCTTAATGAGATTTAAAACGAGGAATTTAAACGTATCCTAACTTTCAGGTCTTGAATAGGACCGTAGTTTTAGCGGCGGCAGATTCCTTGCTTATGTTGTCGGAATTTGCAGATGAAGTGATGTTATATTTTCCAAAGTTTGGTAGGAAAATAATTCTGGTAAGATGTGTGGAATTCTTTTTGTAGAAATTACGTTGATACGATTTTTATTCAATTTGTTTAGGTCCTGACGTATAGTTTAGAAACGGCTTTGCCGCTCAAAAGTTCAGTATGGAAGTCAGGCCTTCCATGGGAAGTTGAGAAGCGACTATTCATTTCTTTGATGCTAACCTTGGGTGAATGGGTCATGAAAACTCCGCTGGAAATTTTATTCAATCCAATGGAAAATGAGAAGGAAAAGTTACTTTCCTCAGTGTTCGACGTAAGAATTTTCGGTCAT
>JABASL010000927.1:0-13099 GCA_019775825.1 Neanura muscorum | reverse complement strand
ATATAGATACATTCATTAAGGGAAAGTATGTATGCGCTACTTTGTTACGCTCCGCTTGCAGCGGTTTATTATTCAAAACAGAAAAGTTGAGTGAGTACCTCTCAAGAACTTGAGCATTTTTGCATTCTGTCGTACATCGTCACATCAACTTCAAAAATTTTTAACCTGGTACCATTTCTACATTCTCGAGTAATGATTTAGTAATCACAATCTAATTATGAGTCAAGACAAGTGATAAGTGAAACCGAAGCCAAGGATTGGCTTCGGTTTATTGTGTTCTCGTTTGAACTTTTCTCTTGATTTCAGGTTTCATGTCCGCCTGGGTCTTCTCTAGAATCTCGACCGACACCACTACTACTAGATTAGAATAAACTATTCTTCTCGGATCCAATCCAAGTTCACGAACTTTCGTGAAATGTCGTCTATACTACGGCATGTCATTAGTAAGTGAAGCTAAAACTAAGTACATATAACTTGTCAAGTGAATTATCATTTCCGCGATTGAAGTGTGCACTATTAACTTCGATTTTTGCTAATTAAGAATCCAATAGGACATCTTTGACTTGCGGTTTTCGTAGTCGAAGTTCGGGTAGTTCGCCTAGCTACGAAAGGGTACCACCGCCACGAGCAGAGAGGGACGACGATGTTGTAGCCTCAGAAATTTTAACTGCCGCATTGAATCACGTCAACACAACAGGTTGGAATGAGGATGCAATAAAAGCAGGTAAATGCTGCAGGTTGCTCTACTTTTAAAGAAAATAAAAGTAATGATTTCTTAACATGCAGGTGCAAGGGACGTATTTATGGCTGAGGAAATTAGTGGGATTTTTAGGGAGTACGATCTTGTAAAGTTTTTCGTGTCCAATTGCAACAGCGATCTTGAGAAACATCTTTCTGCTACTCAGCCAGTACCAAGCTTGTTGGAAGCTTTGGAATATCGCCTAGAGAAGATTGTCCCGTATTCCCCCAGATTTCAGGAAGCCCTTGCCCTTGCAACGAAACCAGCATACATTAGTGAGTCCTTACGACTATTGCTCAACCTCTCTGATTCAGTGGCACACCATTCCATGAAGGACAAGTCAACAGATGTAAGGTCTAATTGGTTATTTATGGTACAATGAACGAAAACTTAAACTTGAAACCTATTTAATTAGGTAAATTGGTATACGAAGAGAATGGGCATTGCCTCCATCTATGTCGCCTCTGAGCTGTGTTTCGTGCAAGACAAGTCGGCAAATTATAAGGAAACGTTCGATTTCTTGAGCCGACGAGTGCATGACTTTGAGCAATTGGGCCATGGAAATATTTCTGCCCCGCTTCCACTGACTGACATCATGTCTGCCGGATTTACAACTTTGAATAATGTTTTGAGGATTAATAGCAGCAGACGCTAGATGGTACAACTCATATTGTATTTATCAGGTCGGATAAACCCACACAAGGCGTACTAAGAGGTACGTTACGAATACGTTACACCTGAATCGTTTTTCGTTTATTATTGACGGCAGATTACTTATTTTCTTTCCCAAAATATTTAACTAAACATCGGCTTCATTCAAACTTAGGGTGGACAGGAAATATGTTTTAAAAGTTGTTTGGTTGGTTCTCTGTTCCCATTATATTCTGGAGGAATACATTCTGAAGGCATAACATTTTCTAGGACTTGTCTCCAGCTAGTTTTGTTCGTCATAATTTCAATTTTTGACACAGTATTGGGAGACATCAGTGGCTTGACCAGTTTGAAACCGTAAGAAAAGACCCAGTGAGCTAAAATTGGGGTGTCAAACATTTGTAATCACTAATCAAAGAATTTATGTCTTGATTAAAATAGATTTTACTAGTTTACTGTTTACCGTTGATGACGTAAACTTTTGACCTGTAATACCACAATTCGGCTTTACATTTTTTTCTGTTCCATTTTATATCATTAAGTTGTGTAAAACTTACAGAATTTCTGGATAGTAACTCTCGAATTCCTGGAAGAATCGTTTGACAGCTTGCACGGCTAGACAAAATTATTCTGAATTGGTTTCTCAATATTTAGGTAACTGGGTTTAGTAAAAATTTTACTCATATTTTTTAAAAATACTTTCGATTGATGCAATTTTCCATAAAGTTAAGCCTGCAACATCAAATACTCCCACAATACGCGTAACGCTACCACCGTTTCTCATTTTTGCCTTCTCAATTCGATGCAGAATATCTTCCATAATTTTGTAGAGATACTGGAACATGTCTTCCTTAAATCCATCTTCGATTAGTTTTCGCATGTTCCATTGCCCACATGGCATGAACAAAACTATTTTAAAACAGAATTCATTGTGATTTGAATTATTTGGATATTTCAATTAATTAAGGAAAATCCAGCGGTACCGGGATGTCCTACAAAATCAAAGCCCGTGAAAGAAAATGTAATGTCCTTCAAAACTTGATCCGGTGGAACCCAATTATTCAACCGTTCTAATTGAGGATTACTTTTACGCCACTTCAAGTTTTGTACCAACATTTCCTTGGCCTTCTCTGCATCGAAGTCTCTAGCTAAGAACATAGGAATTGTAAAGTTTTTAACAATTAAAAAGATTATCCCGGAATAGTGTAATAACGAATGCACAACTCAAGTCGGAATCAAAGGGTCCACTGTGTACCGCACTCCACGTTTCCGTTATAATATTATTGAATCATATCTTGAATCTAGGGTGAAAAATTCGCAGAATTTGCAAATTTGGAAACATATTATTGAACGCACAATATTCCAGAGCCAATTAATGCAATTGCCAGTTACAAGGTTACCAATTTATTATTCCTCCTTGTGTACAAGTGTCTTGCTTACCTCTTAGCCAACGAATTAGATAATCATCGTCCGCATTTTGGATTACATCACTCACAAAGTTACGAAACTACAAGAGTTCGGAAAGAAATTAAAGTTGTTTCAGTTAGATTTCTCTTTGGTTAATTATTAATTAGAAGGTTATTTAGTAAATATTTAAAAATTATGCGCTTATATAATAGCTTCTGCTTACTGCGGCAAGAGCTGATTTCTCCTCAATTGATTGAATCATGACTTTTTTTTTCTGGAAATTACAATAGGACTCGTTAAATCCTAGAGTGTCCAAGTCAAGTCGAAGACTGAGACTGGTTAGAAGTGAGTAATGGAATATCTTACTCGCTTTGGGTCATCGATTTTAAAGTCATGTAAGGTGCTTTGGTATCCTTCTGATAAAGCAATGAAGCAACTTCTGTTGACTCCAGTCAAGGTAAAACAAATATAATGGCCTCAATTGTTTACATTTTCATAACATAACTTAAATAATGACAGCGCAGCAATCATCTCAAGCCTGAAAGCCAATCATTCTTATTTAGCAAGAATTATATCTTCGACCAAAATTAGTTTTCGTATCTCTTGTCTTCCTGAAGTCTTCACTTGCTTCATGGATTGCGCTTGGCTTCGAAGCGTTACAAAATACAAATAGCTCATCCAGCAGTTATAACAATTGCATTAATTCACTTCCCGTTCAGTTAGTCGGAATAGTTTCGTTAGCATATTTAATGTTAAACCACTATTTTTAAATAAACTTAAGGGCACAGAGTATTCGATAATTTTAAATATGTTTTCGTAATTATAAAACCAGATTTTTAACAATGTTCTAAGTGATTTATATCTTACCAAAACTGGTAAGACAAGGAAGGAGGATTATGTACATGCGTAATCAGGAATTCTTGTTTACAGTCAAGGTTTGGAAGCTTGAACCTTGAACTTGAATTTTTGGGAAAATTACACACAACAATGATGAATTACAAACAACTAGGATACTTACGATGGGAAAGGATTCTCAAGCTTTTTTTTGTTCCTTCTGACTCATCTTGTAATCAATTTTTCAAGAAATTAATTTGCTTGCAAGCAGTTAACGCTTAGGAAAGGAATGGACTGCATCTACTTTTTAGATGATTTACTAAAAAAAATTTGTAATTTTTTTATTTTAATATTTTTAATATTTTTTTTAACTAGAAGGCAATCAGGTATTGAGAGATTCCGTAAACCTACACACAATTTCTGACGGACTAGAATCAATGTTGACAATTACAAGCTTTCCTTGAACTTCACCTGAGTCATCAATTCCCTCCGCATCTGTGGGCTCTTCTAGGGCATCAAACTGGCTTTGCAACAAACTCGCCGGCATAAAATGATTTTTCCGGTCTTGAATCCTCCCACTTAACGCTTCATAACTACCCCTGAGGTAGAGGAAGTGAACTTGACGCTGGCTGGAGGCTGGAGGTTTGGAGTTTGGCGTGTAGTCAGTACAAAATCCGCGAAGTATTCTTCTGTACTTGACTTTCAGAGCAGAACAACCAATGACGAGACCTTGACCATTGGTCTGAGATGTATCCATCCTATCACTAATTATTTGTAACCATTGGAGTCGATCCTCATCGTTCAACGGAGTACCTGCAATTAAAATTTATATTTCACTTCATTTCATTCAATACGATTCGCTAAAAGCCAATTATAAGCTCAAACACCTGCTTTCATTTTCTGAATGCTTGTATTTGGATGAAGTGAATCAGCATCTAGAAAAGTTAAGTTAAGGTTCTCTGCCAGGGTCCTTCCAATTGTTGTCTTTCCTAGATTGTCAATAAACATGAATTTTTTAACCGAAAACGTTTACATAATTTAAAATTACGCAATATTGCTTAAACTATGAGAATTTTCGTAAAAGCTATGAACATTCAAATCCGCTGTCTCACCGCTGCCTGACACGCCCATGACTATAACAAATATTGATTTTCCCCTGGGGGAAGTCACGTTGATAGTGGAGGTCGTCATGATGTCATAAAGTCGAAAAGTTGTTAGTTACTGATCCTTCAAAATTCTTTCACCCAACCTTGGACAACGTTAACAAGGTTTGCTTTTAATGAAAAAAACAGTAAACTCGCCCTTAAAATTAGTTAAACCTCACGTACCGAAAGAGAAACTTTAAGAACTAAGGTCTGAAAACCTATTCAACCAATTTTCATCCCAATTGCACAATATACAGCGCCAGTTACATTTCATGTCTTTATATTCAATGCTAGATATTAACAGGAATAAATTATAGCCCCACCGTACCACCAGTAGAGCAATTATCAGATACAAGCTAATAAAATCCAAGAGCCTGCAACACAGAACACAGAAGTCACAAAAAACTCACTCGTTAGGTCAATGTGTGGGTTCAATTCTGTTCAATGGATAATCATTCAAATAGGATTTATTCTAAATCGTGAAATTCATGTTTTTTTTTAAATTAAAAACTTCACTTATTTCGCAAAATTACAACATGTAGTAGAATTAATTGTCGCAGAAAAGAAATAATTTGGTTAGGTCCTTCGGTCCTTCCTTGGGTTATTCGTAAAAATTTCGTATAGGTATACGCATTGTTACTGTGTTGAAATTTATTTAAGAATTTGTACAATTAGGCGACATTAATTTTAGCATAACTTAGCGTTAACAAAACATATAACTAGATCGAGAGGTTTTTGTGAGTATTTTCATTTGGAGGCAGATCAAAATTGCAATACAATTGGAAATACACCATTGAAATCACAAATTGAGTCGGAGAAGAGCACAGTATTCGATTACAATTAATCAGTCATTTCGGAGAGGTGCCTAATTAATTTGTAATTATCATTTAAATTCGGTAAAATTTTATACTTTGGAGTGAGAACCGTAGGAAGGCCCTTGATATTCAATGCTTTTTTCACTTATCAGCNAGCACAGTATTCGATTACAATTAATCAGTCATTTCGGAGAGGTGCCTAATTAATTTGTAATTATCATTTAAATTCGGTAAAATTTTATACTTTGGAGTGAGAACCGTAGGAAGGCCCTTGATATTCAATGCTTTTTTCACTTATCAGCGGAGTTTTGGGGTTAGGTTTTTCTTCGTCTCCTTCTCCATCCTCCTCATAGTCACTACTCGTGTTGCTACTTTCTCCCGAAGAAAGTCCTCCGTTCTTCTCAAACAGTTTCTCAATCTGCGCGGCGTTGAGATTCGACGTCTCTGGAACAAAAAATGCGACGAAAAGGGCTCCGCAGAAGGCTATTGCAGCATAGAACCAAAATGTCCCGTAAGTATTCAGTGTATCCAGCATATTCAGAAATGTTTTGACTGCCAGAAATTGACAGAGTTGACAGAAACCATACGCAAATGATGTTGAGATGCTGCGTACATCGGATGGCAATAATTCAACCACTATAAAATTAGAGAAGAAAAATTAGACACCAGCGAAGACATCTTAACAAAACACAACAAAAAGGAATCTGGATCGAAAAGAATAAAAGGACCGCAACGTAGTTTTTTACTTACCAAGAAAAAATGGAATGATTCCGAAGCCAATTGATGAGAAAATCATGAAAACTGTCACGCAAATCAGTGGAAGACAATCAAGACTGTGTGAACGCAGTGCAGTGTGGATAATTGACGTAGTTTCATGGCCATCCTCCGTACTATTTGTTAATACGACTTGAGCATAATTTGCTTTCAGATAAAAGTAGCCTCCCAAAATTCCATTGGATGCGAACATCATCAAACCGGAAGTTATTAGAAGAACTCTTCTGCGATAATATTTGATGAGAAAAACGCTAACAAGCGTGGCAATTAACCTGACGAAGCCAATCACAATTGTTTGGACGTAATCGTTGAGTTCACTATCAGCGTACTGTAAACAAACAAAAATGTTTTAAAGTGTTTGTGATTTTCTTTCGAGTTTTAATTTAGGTACTAAAAGCGATTCATTTCAACCCCAAGTTTAATGTTACCTTGAAAATAAGCGTCGCATAAAACGTTATTGAGGAGACTCCGCAAAATTTCTGGAAGAAGAAGAGTGCTATGCCAATTCCAAGTGGATGTAACACTGATCTCTCAGAGAATCTCGTTATGAATGTCCGAACTGAAAATTTCTGAAATTCGGAAGGTGGTGAGGGTGAGCATAGAGATTGGCGTCTTTCTCGGATTCGCGTTAATTTGGCAACTTCTTCTTCTGCTTCTTCCGCATTGTTTCTTAGCCAGGTGAGTGACTGAACGGCTTCCGTATACTTTCCTTTGCTAATTAGCCAAGTCGGTGAGTCAGGTAGAAAGAAAGTGTAGAAGCAGACGAAAAGGGGGAAAATACTTGAGCCAAGGGCCAGCGTCCGCCAGCTGAAGAAACTTCCGAACGTGTACATACAAATGACTCCAAGGGAAACCATCAGTGTTGGGATTGAACCGCTTACTCCTCGAATGCTTTTGTCCACGACTTCACAAATGTAACACTGTCGAATAATTAAATAGAATGTTTTGATATTTCTAGTCAATTAAGCTTCAACTACGGTTGTATGGTTCGTTCATAAATGTCGCGACCAATTCCAAATGGCAGGAAAGCTATGACACGGAAATTGACTTGGATGGTTGAAAATTTTTGGCTGGATTCGCTGGTATTATTTTTTTAGTGAGAGTTGCCAGTTCATTGATAGTATATTTTTTCAAGAAGCATTAATTGTACTTTATGTAAAACGCAAACATATCTGTGTAATTTCAAATAAGGTGCTGGTATTATTTTTTTAGTGAGAGTTGCCAGTTCATTGATAGTATATTTTTTCAAGAAGCATTAATTGTACTTTATGTAAAACGCAAACATATCTGTGTAATTTCAAATCAGGAAATTTAAAAAGTTTAAAAAATCGTTTCAACGTCTATCGTGCCTAAGGCCAGCATGGAAGAGGCGGTACAATTTAAGTGTCCATTACTCCTGAACCTAGCTCGAGAAGTCGGAGCAAAGGTCAGCACATGTGATATTCCAAAATCGCTTAATCCGCTTACCTGGACAGTAGTTGAGTAGATTCCACTCGCCGCTCCAGTCATCAAGCGTCCTATTAAAATGTGCCATACACCAGTTGCGAAACCAATCACAATCCACCCAAGGCAGAACAGGATGGAGCTCATCATAATCGTCCTACGTCTTCCCAGAACATCTCCCACAACACCTCCAACCAGCGTACCAATGAACATTCCCACAGTCACCAGACTTGCTAAAGTTGTGCCAAAATTACACAAGAAACATTAGTCAGCCATATTTCAACAAATTGTTATTGTTTCAAAAATTAGCCTCTCCTCTGTCCAATTTAGGCATTCGGACAACTTGGAAGAGGTGATATTAATAATTTATAATTCATTGTTACCTATATATGACAGATCATTATGATCAGCTTGTAGGGACGCTCCGGGTTGCGTCAACTGGTAAGTTGTTACTGAAGAAAACCCCGTGATATTTCCCGTGGCAAATAAACTCATGGATATTCCACCAACAGTTATCAACTTTAAATTAAAAATAAAATTATTTTAGCATAAGTTAGACGTTTTTATTTTAGGGTGTCCAACTTCAATTCCGAGAGGAGGGTGGAAAGGTCATTGTAATGAAAATTCTGCGCTTGATTCCAGAATTTTGGAAATCATTTCCAAGAGATTGGGAATTCTTGGAGTAGGAAACGTAAAATTGAACAGAAATAAAGTCTAGCGTTTGGGACAAAACGCTAGACTTCATAGTCCGCGTACGACGCGGGCTGTGAACGGTGACGAAGACAACATTGGGATTGATTCCTCGATTATTTGAAAGTTTAATTACTGAGGAGTGAAGTGCTCAAAAGCACGAAGACAGGGACAAGGGTTACATTATTGGAAGGAATTTACTTGTATGAGTTCAATTTAGTAGGACTGCGTGTCTTTTTCGTAATACATTTTGACCTTTGACATTTTGACCCTTGCAGGGAAAAAGTTATACCTGGTGAATACTGGGATATTTCCCATCTTTCTTCGCCGCGGGACGCTCCTCGTCCCCATTATTTGTCTTCAATTTCATATTTTTTAAAGAAATCGCTGCTGCGCTGCTACTCGTCTTCCAATCACTCACAATCCCTTCTTATTTTCGTCGGCTTTCTTGCGGATTTATTTTTTCTTGTAAAATTCGTTTCTTTTGAATTTAATTAATAGTTCCAGTCATGTGCATAAAAGCGATTTCCTTTATTGGTTCAGCTTTGTACGACCAACTGGATTTTATTCAGCTCTAATTATCGTTTCTAATTGTATGAATCTTATTGTTAAATTTGATTTGAAAAGCTACTTGAAGTGAAGCGATCCTTCTGAAAACCGTAACTCTACAGCTACCACGTATTTATACCCCTCCAGGAATTAAGAGGCTTACGACAACTCCGTCTTTATTTCTACAGTTAATTGGTTCGAACCAACGTTTTTACATCTGGAAATTTACAACAGCTGCATCTTATTCTCCTTCACAAATTGATCCCCTCCCATTCTTAATATTCCAATCAAAGTTTTAGCAAAGATTCAAAGCAATTTCATCATCAACGTTTTTACATCTGGAAATTTACAACAGCTGCATCTTATTCTCCTTCACAAATTGATCCCCTCTCATTCTTAATATTCCAATCGAACTTTTAGCAAAGATTCAAAGCAATTTCATCAAATTTCCCTAACATTTCCTTGACTTATGTTTTAATTAAAAATCTGAAAAATTGGAGATATTTGTAGATTGACTATTTCCTAAAAAAAAATTAGGTATTTTTTCGATTCTAATGTGGTAAAACCGGTCAAAATCACAAACAGCAAGCGAAATCCGGCAAATTTAGAAAAGTAATTTAAATCGAAGCCAAGGTTTGTTTTGAAGGAATTAGAAGCAGATGTTAATCCTTCGAGATGAAGAGTGATCAGAATAAGTCCTCGTTTAAATATTAATACGACATCAGCTCGACACTTGGCAGTTACTCCAGATGAGGTCAGATTAAAATGTGACCTGAACGTGAGCGCACTACCTACGTGACTGTAAAAACGCACACGCCATTTATTCTCACTGCACGCCCTCCATTTATTCTTGTACCAGACTTGGCGTTGAAACGATTTCAAAATGGAATTCACGCAATACTTAAATAAAAACTAGTTATGCAAATGGATGCGGTTCTTTTTTTTTCGTGACAATTTCTAAAAGCGAAATAGCAAGAACAAACACCATAAAGGTTAAAGTAATTCCAAATATTTTATCTGACAAAATATTTACGTTTTTTTCTTTCAAATTTTTGGAAAGAAAATACCTTTGAAAATGACATTTTGAGGCAAATTCGTCATTGAAAGGCCGTCTACTTTCACCGACTTTCACTATGAAAGTTGGATACATTTGTTTTTGGAAAATTTAACAAATTATGTTGCAGGTAATCGGAAATGTGTTCTTCGTATTACTGAATCCTCAAGCTTGACTGAAGGGCCGACTTTTTTTTTAGAGAGGAAAGTTGATAAAAGCTATTGCTGATCTGAACCATAATCTAAAACCAACAATCAACAACAATTTGAGAAGTTTTCTCCGAGAATTTTTTCTGGTTGGACATAAACGCATTTCTTACTCAATCTCGAGATGTCGACGACTCGACCCCACCCGTTTTGAGGGTCGGGTCTAATGAGTTTTACAGGCATTCAGGACGTGGTGAAGACTGTAACCAGAGAAAACTCTCGAAGAAAATGTCTCCAAGATCGTTCGTTTCTACATGTTTCCTTCAAAGCTTTCACCGGAAACCGAATCCAATCATAAGTACACCGTCCCGGTTTTTTTTTATATGACAGGGCAATACACAATAACATGACAGAAAAAAATTTGTGGGAACGCCCCCTTTTTTTTTATATTGACAGGGCAATACACAATAACATGACAGAAAAAAATTTGTGGGAACGCCCCCAATTATAATTGGAACTATTTCCGGTGAATTTTTTTGAAACAAACATGCAATTCAGAGTGGATTATAGTGGAAGATATGAAAAAAAATGGGCGAATGCTTCGGCTCAAAGACATGGTAGCTGAAATTTTGCCTTCTATTGCCATTTTTTGGATTAAATTATGAATGATTGACTACATCCCCCCCCCCCCATATTTTTGATTTAGAATGCAATCAGACTTTCCAAACCCTCGTTGGCGCCTGCAGTGGTGTCGGTAAAATAGGCCTTAGAATTTGATAGTAATATAAATTCTGGTTTGTGCACTTGATCATTTGATTTTTACAATTTTTTTTATAGTTTTTAAAAGCGTGTTTAACTTTCTCCGCTTTCTCTTTTTTCATTTCGTTTCCCTCAAAAACGGGAAGGTAATCCATTCTAAAGACATCGTTTACGTCCTATCCGACCAACCTATTGTTCTACCTCCAGAAATTTTATTTTCATTTCCTCAGAAAACCGAAATGAAGAGAAAGCGGAGAAAGTTGAACACGCTTTCAAAAAACTCTCTGTACTTGTTCCGAAATTTTAATCTGACTGCGGCCTTGTATTCATTAAAAGGTGGATGAAAGCAACAAGTGAAAGCTCCCTTTAATGCAGGACTTTACAACTTGTTTGAATAATTTATTAATTTTATTATGAATAAATCATCAGAGTTTTGATTTTATTCTCAGAATAAAATAATGATTTCAATGACATAAAATGGATCACTTAAGCAGGAAATTAGCACAAGTTGGAACAAACTCTTTCAGTAAATACGATACAATGAATTAAAGATAGCCTTCAAGCTTCTTCCTACAGGGAAATGATTGATTTTATTTTGGGTGACAGATAGGTGAATTACGGCAAATAATTTATGAATGATCGAAAATTATTTCCAGCCCAGCCTTCAAAAAGATTGACCACCCTCCGTCCTCTAATCCAAGGACTACAGTCATCATCACATAGACTCGTATTACGCAGTTGCTCTTGGCCGTAACAAACAGTAGCTGCTGGACGAAGGTTGGATTAAGTCTTCGCCTTGCATTTAATAGTATTTTCGACAGCATCTAAACAACAAAATATACAAAACAAATTCCGCAACCGGAGTGAAAGTTGACATGCACGACATGTCGCGATTTAGTAATCGAGACAATAAATTCTATTGACACATTAAGACCTTAAGCCGATTCCTTCCGTTCATAAGGTTCCGTAGATGTACCATGAAGCGATATTTTTATAATTTGGCAAAAAACTAAAAGCTAAGAGAAAAAGCTGTCAAAGCAACTTAAAAATTTATCATCCTTCAACCGGAGTGAAAGTGAAATGCACGACAATGATCGTGACAATAACATAACTTCTATTGACACATTAAGCCCTTAAGCCGATCCCTTCCGTTCATAAGGTTCCGACAGTTTACCTGTACCTGTAGATTTACCATGAAGCGATATTTTTATAATTTGGCAAAAACTAAAAGCTATGAGAAAAAGCTGTCAAAGCAACTTCAAAATTTATCATCCTAAAAATATTTAGTTGATAAACTGAAAGACGACAACA
The DNA here is from genome assembly GCA_019775825.1 of Neanura muscorum. Classification (NCBI taxonomy): domain Eukaryota; kingdom Metazoa; phylum Arthropoda; class Collembola; order Poduromorpha; family Neanuridae; genus Neanura; species Neanura muscorum. Next base: position 782 of record JABASL010000927.1, on the reverse strand, counting down.
ACAACATTTTCATGGTAGGAATAATGGAACTTACCGATCTACCAACATTATTTGTATGATAACTTAAAATAAAATTCCAAATTGCTTCAAAAGCTCCGAATGTCAGAACAGAAGCAAAAAGTGGCAGTAGAGGCTGAGAATATCACCACAATTTCTATTTCTCCGAAATCTAACGTTCAGGGTCAAACGACTACAGTAGCAAATAATTCTTCAGTTGATGTCATTTCCTGGGAGGATTTCGAAGGTGAAAGTTGAGCTGACGTGAAACGATTGCAAACTTCCTTAACTCAGTAAAAGAAACTCAGTTTTGGGAAATCTTTATAAATATTTCTTAGCGGAAGATGAGCTTGCCAACGGTCAACCGAGTTCCATTACTGACCCTTCCCTTCAGTCGTTAGTTGGGAAAAAGACGAATAGAAGAGCAGAAGAATTGACCCCGGCGACGACCTCCAATTCAAGAAAGGGCCTCACGTCACCCCAAGAATCAACTCCAACAAAGTTGCTATACGCAAGAAATCAGGAGGGTCAACTTGGTACGCCTAACTACACATCATTATCACGCAGTTATTAGCAGAATACTTAATTCAAAAGCAACAAAATGCGCTTTTTATAATTTGAGTCCGTTAAAATTCTTTGGCTGGTTATTAAATTGTTTGGAGCCATTTTTTATTGTTCTCGAACAACATCGATTAACTGACGATTAACCGATGACCGTTCATTTAAAATATTTTACCGTAAATCTCCGATTAAAATACAATTTTTCTTTCTAAACAGAGCGAGAT
>JABASL010000926.1:0-13100 GCA_019775825.1 Neanura muscorum | reverse complement strand
GTCATCTTGGAGTATGTGTAATGATACGGTTGAGGGGAGAGAATAAGATTAGAATATAGATTAATTTAGATTAAATTAGATTTAATATTTAATTGTTAATTAAGCCTAAATTACCATATTGCCTTTTTAGGAAGTTTGAGGGTGAAAGTATTTTATTTCCTTGTGCCTATAATTTTCCTGTGAGTCATTTTCGTGTGTGTGTGTTGAGAGGATGGCATGCAGGTAATTACAATGATTCCCCTTGCCTTTACATGAGCATAGTAGTTTGAGTAGTAGAGTATTGGGTGCATAATGGGTCTGCATAATCATAAGATGTCGAGGTTCCGTTGGTCGGTAATGGACGATATATGGGGCAGAAAGGCTCAACCTAAGCAGTTCCTATAGCAACTTAATGTACATTTGGAAATTATACGCGAGGCTCTTCTCCTCCCCCTAAGTAGGGGATTATTTTAAATGTCACGACATCCACTTCTCTACCTGTAATTAACCCCAAATCTCCACTTTACCCACTTTCCCTACTTTCTCCCAACAAATACAAAAAAAGCTACAACGAGCCTTACATTTTTTTTAGTTCAATCTGAGTTTAGCGTGAGGAATCCCACAAGGGACTAAAAAAATCCAGCCAGTGGACATGCCACGGAAAACATTACACGGAAAATTTGCATCCCGAAATACGAGTCAATACATATGTTTCCAATTTTATTTTTTAAATTACAGAAGAACAAGAAACATGCAGGATTCTTAATAAAAAAAAACAATAATACCCTACTCAATGTCATAAAAGTAGAAAAATGGATCAAAATTGTGATGGATATTCTTATAATTATTTCCAATTTGCCCTTGTTTAGAGTTACTTGGTGAATCGGTTCAAACTTTCACTCTACCTTTCACCTTTATAACAAAATTTCTGCATATTTTTAGATAACAGAACTTTTTTTTCTTACTCTTTTTTGTGTAAGGTAGTTATGTATAATTTGACCTTGTTTACAACAAATTTTCCTGTCTAGACTTTTGCATCGTGTTCTAACTTTAATCTATGCAATCTTTACTTCCTTCCATCTGCAAGTAAAGAAAGTAAAGAAAAAAAAAACTTTTTCCGTGATTTTTACATTTTCCCCATATTTCTTACAAGAAAAGTAAATTTAAAAATTTACTGCAAATTTTAACAAAATATTTTACCTTGTCTAAAAGTATCATGAATAGGGATTCTACAATTTTGCTTAAAATCAGTGAATTGTTCAGATGCAATTTTTATCTGAGATGGAGGCAAATTTTCGAAAAGTGAAAGTCGGCATAAGTCTGAATCAGAGAGGTGCTTGTCGCCTTTTGTTTGAAAATTTCAAAGAATCGGAAAATTAAAAAACTTTAGCTTATTAAAAATTATAGCTAATTTTTTTAGTGGGTTTATAAAAGGTAATGTTAATTTAATACGAAATTTAAATTAATTAATTGCACGAGAAGGGGTCTTTAGTGCCTGAAATAGCCACCCATTCCATGTTCTTCAAAATCTCCGTTTTCTGGAAGTCTAATGAGAGGCAAGTCTTTAATTATGGCCTTGCACTAACTTTGTAATATTAAGTTGGACCTTTCTCACTTTCTCTGCTTTCACTTCCCAATGGAAGAAAAGGGGGCTCATGATGGAAATGATATTCATTTATCCCGCCTTCTCCCTCCAAACTTGCCTCTCATTAGGATGGATTAGCATTCCTAATTACTAATTACTAATTACAGAGGAAACTGGACTGGGTGAGAACATGACTTTACTTTCACTACACTGCTTTTATTAATTATACTCAAAATGGAGTCAAGCTTCTCTCAAAACTACACTCAACTTTAATAATAATACTCCTAATTATATAACTCATGAGCACTCTTTTAATAAGCCTCCTTCAAACTCAATTTCAATGAAAAATTTTCTCAGGAAAAATATTATTTCACTTAAAATTGAGACTCGTTTTTCTAAAATTAATTTTTCGTGTAAAAACTTGAGAATTCTAATAAAGTTGAAGCTTCTCCACACGCCTATGCCGTTGACGCTTAACGCCTTCTCCATCATCTGAAATATTTTACAGTAAAGCACAGGTGAATTTTTGTCTTTGTGGACCCACCGCAGAATTTTTTGAAATACAGGGTGGATCTTTGTTTTTCGACCCAACGCAGAATTTTTTGAAATACAGGGTGGATCTTTGTTTTTCGACCCAACGCAGAATTTTATACTGAAATACAGGATGGATCTTTGTTTTTGTGGACCCACCGCAGAATTTTATGCGGGGCAAATCTTTTTTTTTGGGCCCACCGCGGAATTTTTTAAATACAGGGTGGATCTTTGTTTTTGTGGAGCCACTGCAGAAATTTACACAGGGTGAATCCTTGTTTTTGGACCCACCGCAGAATTTTATACAGAGCGAATCTTTGTTTTCGTGGACCCACCGCAGAATTTTTGAAATACAGGGTGGATCTTTGTTTTTGTGGACCCGCCGCAGAATTTTATATAGAAATACAGGGTGGAATTTTTTGTGCACAGCAAAATCCTGTACTGAGATAGGGTGGATCTTTTTTTTAGGAAAAACTTTCTCTTTTTATGCAACTCCGTAGGAAATTTTTTTTGGAGACAAAAAAAATAATTTACACAGGGTGAATCCTTGTTTTTGGACCCACCGCAGAATTTTATACAGAGCGAATCTTTGTTTTCGTGGACCCACCGCAGAATTTTTGAAATACAAGGTGGATCTTTGTTTTTGTGGACCCGCCGCAGACTTTTATATCGAAATACAGGGTGGAATTTTTTGTGCACAGCAAAATCCTGTACTGAGATAGGGTGGATCTTTTTTTTTAGGAAAAACTTTCTCTTTTTATGCAACTCCGTAGGAAATTTTTTTTGGAGACAAAAAAAATCCTACATACTCAAATCCACGAGTCCTTACCAGCATTCCTGTTGTGCTAAAATTAAGAATTAACCAACGGTTAACCCTAACATTGAGGTTTATTTTAATTTTTAAGAGTAAGAGTAGTTAAAGAGAAAATGCTTGAATAATTGTAATTAAAATTAGTAAAATTGTTTAGGATAGAATATAATTAAATAAAAATTTAATTAAAATGTGTTTAACGTTTCCTAAATATAAGCTTGAATCACAAACTTTTGAGTTGTCACTTTGTGATTTTCTAATACGGAGATCTTTTTCTCTAGGGATAAAGTTTTACAAGGGTTTTGGGCTGGGTTAGCTAAGTTTTGGTTGATTTGCTTGTGCGGGGTGCTAAGTTTTTGGACTTGTAACTTGAAATATCCCTCTCTGTCTTTCTGTGTTCTGATTACATTAACTCAAACTATCCTTCACTTTTGCTAGCCTTCCTTAGTAGAACTGGAAAGGAAAAGCCTTCAGCATTGTGCGTTTTGGAAGGGTCAAGAGAAAGGAGCCTACGAGAAAGTTAGAGAGTGGAGAAAGATAAATTAGCATTGCTTTGCATCATGTAATCTTATTAATTTACATATTAATCAAGGAAATTCCATGATTAGACTTTCTATCTTTCTCTCTCTCTCTTTCTAACTAATTTGCATTAATCCAATAATTGCCCACTCCTTCTCAGAAATTAAAATTAAGGTTCTCATTTATTTACCTCATCCAACACAACATTCCCCCGAAAAACTGCCTCGGAGTGGAGAAAGTGGAGAAAGCATCTTCCAAAACTCACTCACTCATTTCTGAGAGGGATTAAAATCAACATAAATTATGGAACTTATTAAATTATAAAATTATTCTAGACAAAGTTACAACTTTCTCTAGGATTTTAACAGTTGGAGAAAGTCGTCAGAGAAAACTTCTCTTCCTTTTTACCTCTAGGCAACTTGGGCTCTTTAACTCTCTAATTCACAAGTTTTACAGCTTTTCTTCATTCTTCTGCTTCACAAATTTTAAAAACTGATGACAAAAACAACTCAACCTTGAGTCGTTCTTATAAAATACATTAAATTACAAGCGATGACAGAAAACTAAAATTTCGACGAAATTTCGACGAAATTTAGACAAAAAATCAAACTCACTAGTCAATTCCATGATAAAATTCACTTCAAAAGTATTCTCCCTAGAATATTTTGCTGAAACTTAATAATTGGTTCGAATTTTGATTTGGTATTTTTTGAACTCAATTTTCGGGCCTATTACTATTAAAGTCAGAAGGTTTTATGGTGAAAATGCTTCAAAATTTGAAAATTTTTGTTTAGAAGAGTCGTGAAAGCTTTGCTTTGCTGTTTTTTGAACTGCAAAATTATCCTGCCTTTCTAATACATTAAATTACAAGCGATGACAGAAAACTAAAATTTCGACGAAATTTAGACAAAAAAGACAAACTCACTAGTCAATTCCATGATAAAATTCACTTCAAAAGTATTCTCCCTAGAATATTTTGCTGAAACTGAATAATTGGTTCGAATTTTGATTTGGTTTTTTTTAAACTCAATTTTCGGGCCTTTTACTATTAAAGTCAGAAGGTTTTATGGTGAAAATGCTTCAAAATTTGAAAATTTTGGTTTAGAAGAGTCGTGAAAGCTTTGCTTTGCTGTTTTTTTGAACTGCAAAATTATCCTGCCTTTCACTATTACAGTCAGGAGGTTTTATGGTGAAAGTGCATCAAAAATTTAAAATTTTGGTTTAGAAGTGGTGAAAGTTGGAAACTATGATGGTAATTGTGGAGTGAACACGGGATTTAACCTTCTAATTTTACTGTTCAAGTTTTTTAAGGGAAATTTTGCTCCAGAATTTTTACTTTCTCCCACCCCCGATCCCACCAGAATCTCATTATTGCATAGAACCCTAATAAAAAACAATTAAAAATTAAACCCTGCCTTTAACGTCTCTCTTCTCCCTACTTTTACTTCTTTATGGACCAATCAAATCTCGTATAAATTAAAAGCCTACGCTCTTCAGCACTCACCAGGCATTATGCTCTTGCATAATCACCGCATCACTTTCACTTTCAGCCTTAAACCATCTCTCCTAGACTTTTTACTCTATGAAAACTATTCACATAAAATTTCCCTGCCCCCAAGAACAACCCTACAAGGTTCATATAATATAATTCCAGGAAAGTCATTTCCTCCACTCCCTTGCCAAGATTTGAGTACCTTCATACTATAAATTTTGTTTAACTTTTTCAAATTAAATTTTTAGTTGAGTTAATTTAGGTTAATTGGGGGAGGAATAAGGATTGGCTTTTTGTTATTTTAAAAAGTCTAATTTGAAATTTAGGAAATTTGAGCTGAGGGTAATGACGTTAAGTTTTCACCTGGCTGGCGGGCAGGTGTAATTAATCCAAAAGGAGACGCTCTTCTCCTTACCCTGCCCCCATTTATCCCCCTTCTTATCCTACAAATTACCGTCTCTTAAATCACATCAACCTTCCTCCCTCCCCCTGCCCCCTACATCACAAAAATTTTATACTCATAAACGTCAATTTAAATGCGAAAAAAGGAGTGGATTGATGGATCGTGAGAAAATTAAAAATATGTATATGCCCTCCTCCAGGAAGAAAGAGAAAGGCAGTCTTTCTTAACCCAATAATTACAAAGGCAATAAAAGACTTCAGACTTTAACTCGCGAGTTCGTAGAACTCGAATTTTACACAAATTTTATCTAAATTTTTTCAAAAATCTTATTCATCTTTTCATTTTCACAACCATAAAAATTAAAGTCTCATAAATTAAAATTAATTACAATGATAGAAAAAAAATTAGTAACTACAAAATAATTTGGTTATCAAGCGGCAGAGAAATTAAGCACTTTTTACATATTCAAGTTAATGATCCGCATTGATTATTCACACAATTTGAGTTTTAAGCTCGAAACTATGGCTAAAAATTATTTTGGGATCTTTCGAAAATTTCAATTCAAAAATGAGTGAAATAGGTTTTTGCAAAAAATTTCTTTTCTGTGAATTTAAATCCAAATTTCAAATTTTAAATTAATTAACAAATTAAGATTAAATTAATAAAATGTGCATTAATTAAATTGGAATAATTTATTTCAATTATAAATAATTTGNATGTGCATTAATTAAATTGGAATAATTTATTTCAATTATAAATAATTTGGGGACCAAATAATGAATGTCAAATGTAATAAAAAACTATTTTATAAATTCCAGTGTGCACACTGATAAATTCTAAATTATTAATTATTATAAAATCGGAGTTAAGTTATACAAATATTTTTTTTAATTGTAAAAACTGAGCCTTGTGGCGTAGATAATATTATTTTTTATTATTGAATTTTGTTCTGATTTTGCCAAAAAAACGCATTTTCTTGAATCAGTGTAGAAATAAATGATTTTACGACGTTGGTAAGAGGTCGTTATTACTCATCCACTTGAAGAAGGGTAGGATAATAATCTAAGATGAAAGGGTGGGGAGGGGGCAGATGAGAGTTAACTCGATTATGTCAACATCCCCCACCCCCAAAAAATTTCCCCACTCACTTCTTCCTTCCTTCCTTGTAACACAAGTTAAAATAGTAAAGACGAACTATTTATAGCTGATTTTCCCTTCATACTTCCAATTTAATAATGATTTATTTTATGAGGCTAAATTATAGGCTCCACTTTTACCAAATTAATGTTACTCAAGAAAGAAAGGAAAGAGAAAAAATAGTGACGGGAGACGAACTCCCTTCATCAGTTATTTCTCACCCCATTCACAAAAAAATTACCCCCCATTTACGGCATTACTCCCCATGCTAACTTGAAAAGACAATACCCGAATTTTATAAAAAATCCGAGTTTTCAGGAGATTTTTCTGGGGGGTGGGGGAGGTACAATTACTGAGCAGGTATTTCCATTTTTGAATGAATTTTGAGCATCAGTCCTAGAGAAAGTGTTCAAAAAATATTTCCATTCGGAAGAAAAAAAACTCAAAGGTGTTTCCGAGGACTGGTTTTTTATATCCTGGAAATTTTTTGTCGTATTCTGAAAATGGTATATTATGTCAATTTTGAAAATAATTTCGCATTATTTTTTAATGTGAGGATTTAAGACGTTTAGCGACAAGGAATTATGAAGCATCTCTCACTCAGCTCATAAATTAGATGAAACCCTGCTCTGAATATTTTTTCCGTATTTTGGAAATTTCTTGGAAAATATCCAAAATTTATCTCTCGAGAATTTTGAATTTTAAAATGGATTGATGCTAATGAAAACGATTGACTAGACTTAAAATAATCCGGGCCTTCTTGGCATCCATTCTTCCCCTGTGCCAATTACTGGCTCAAGATTATAATACCATTTGTAGGAATTATACTTAAATGTGCGGGTGTGAAGGGTGGCTGGGAATATTCAAACTATTAAGAAAATGATCCCACTCATCACCAACACTTCGTGGAATGAATTCTAATATGAACCAAACATGCTAGGTCAGAGGTCACAAATTTTTACCTTTACCATAATTTTTTATATTCTTTTACTCTACAAATTCCAGTATTTTTAGAATAATTTAAGGTCCCACCAAGATCAGATTCGGAATTTATTCACAGCAAATCTGTTCTAACCGTCTGGCCAGCGTGTTTGACTCTCTTAAAATAATCTTTCTAAAATATTAGGAAACAATTTTCTTAAAGTCGGATAAAGGAGTTAGAATTTTGACAAAATTTCTTAAACATTTCAGAAATCTCAAAACGATTTTAAGTAATAATTTAGAAAATACATATTGCAAAAAATATTACCAATAAAATAAAAGCGAGGTGGTGGTGAGTGATGATGGTGATGGTCAGGTGCAAAATCCAATTCTCTGTTCAACAAAAAATAAACGAAACACAACTCTGCTCAAAGCAGAGGCGTCCAACCGAACAAACCCGGTCCGGCTGGACCAACTGCGCCTCCCACAAAAAAATAGTGTAACAGGTCGGCAAGCCGGCTGGACTACCCGTACCTCACACAAAACATGGAGTCCCGACCCTTGGGTCGGGATGCCGGCCCAACCACCATCACCTCTCATAAAAAATGTAAAAGCTCGGGATGAAGAAGGGATAGAGCGAAGCGGACGAGCCTTTCCAGAAAACAGCTATATGACATTTGACCTTCACTTCGACTAGCCAAACAAGCCCTTTTAATGGCGGGAATGATACACAAATTATTTTACACTTACAGTGTATCCGTCCTGGGACTGGCTTGTTTGGCTTTAAATATATTGACGGTTCAATTATCGATTATGCTGAATTTTGAATTTTATTTTTCGAAAGCGAAAGGTTTTGGGTGAGAATTTTAATACTAGGAAAATTTGTTCAATGAGTATCTAGGCCCCTATTTAACATTCCGTTTTCCACATTTTAAAAAAAAATGGCAATAAAAACAACAAAATAAAAGGGCGATCATTTTTTGTGAGTCGTCAATCACTTCCACACATCCAGACAACATAAAATTAAGAAATGGTAGTTCGTTAGAATGTCGAATAATAATTGTTTACGATGGAATAAAATTAAATAATTTCTGCCTAAACTTTAATGAGCATCTCATTTTTATCTTAATTTTCAACTTACAGTAATAATAAAAAAAATCACACAACGTTAGGGCTATCATCCAAAGTTAATGTTTTTTCTACTGCAATTTCAAAAAGTTGAACTAGTAAAAAGTAGGGTTGTTGCCTAGGACCATACAATTATGATAATAAGAGGTTCGTCATTCTTCCAGGAACAAGTTTTGATTACGTGATGAGATGGAAGAGATCCTGACAACGATCTTCTTTGGAGGAAAGGCGTCTAAGTCCTACCTTCTTACTATGCACATAACACATAATTCATAAAATTCAAATAAAATGGACGAAGGATTGGATCCAATTTGAAAATTCCGTCTGCTTCCCCTCAAAATTCATTGCAAAATCAACAAGAGCCAATGCCTAAGGACTAGAAGACTAACTCACTCACTGACTAGCTTTAGCTACTGGTTACTTTCATAATTTCTGCCAAATGAAAACTGGTTTTGAGGAGGCGAAAAAGAAAAAAAGAAGGGAAGAGTTGTAATTAGGAGGGAACTGGAATTAACTTCTGAAGATTAGACTCCTGTAATTATTATTGAATCTCCTTTTGAAAAAGAAATAGGTGGGTATATTAATTATAATTATAATTGGGTGGGGAGAGTTAAGTGGCACTACAGTTTCATTTTTAATTAGATCCCAATTGAAAGGAACTCAATTTCTTATTTTGCACAATCCGCTCATTAAATTACGGGCATCAAGATCCAATCGGAAAACTAAAGAGAATCTATTTCAGAACTTTAATTTTCTATAGCCAAATCAAATAATCATACCCACTACGCTCGATTTCTAATAACAAGCAATTCAGATAATTTAAGACATTTTGAATTAATTAATTGCAACTATAAGCAGAAATTGAACATAAAATAGATCCTTTCCAAGAATTTTTTTTATTTAAGCGACGTTTAACCAAACTCCAAAAAATTTGCCAAGATTGTTTTCAACTTCTCGCCATAATTTTAAGTAATTGGAGGGCAAATTAATTTGTTCAAATAATTGGTTTGTTGGAAAAAGTGCTAGTTATTAGAATCAGAAATTAAATTTTGAATCTAAAATTGAAAAAACTTGTAATATTTCTGTAAAATTGTTTAATTGAATAATTTAAGTCCTTAGCTTAAACCTTAATCCTATTTAAGTCATTAACCTAAAACCTTAACCCTATTTAAGTCATTAACCTAAACCTTAACCCTGTTTAAGTCCTGAAAATAAACCTTAACCCTATTTCAGTCATTAACCTAAACCTTAATCCTATTTAAGTCATTAACCTAAACCTTAACCCTATTTAAGTCATTAACCTAAACCTTAACCCTATTTAAGTCATTAACCTAAACCTTAACCCAATTTAAGTCATTAACCTAAACCTTAACCCTATTTAAGTCATTAACCTAAACCTTAACCCTATTTAACTCGTTAACCTAAAACTGAACCCTATTTAAGTGGTTAACCTAAACTTTAACCTAAACCTAAACCTTAGCCGTAACCTAAACCATAATCTTAACCCGAAGGATTAATCAAGCCCCGTTTGCCTAGGAATAATTTGCAAGTCCTTTTCACGCCGAATTTTATTTAATTCTGAAAATTCAAAATACCAATTCAGAAATTAAATTTTGAATCTAAAATTGAAATTTTTTTTAATATTTCTTTAAAATTGTTTAATTGAATAATTTAAGTCCTTAACTTAAACCTTAACCCTATTTAAGTCATTAACCTAAACCTTACGCCGAATTTTATTTAATTCTGAAAATTCAAAATACCAAAGTGAAAATTTTTTGCAATAAAATCGTAGAGCGTAAAAGCTTTTCATACCTACCTAATAACTTTTCTCGAATTTTTAAAAAAATATTTTGTGAGCGACTTACAGTCGCTACAAAAAATTCAATTCCTGGACTCTGTGTTCGGTGAACTTGTTTACAACTTTGTTGTTTAAAATCTACGGTTTTGTTGTAAGAATTCACTAAAAAGAGACTTAATTTCACACTTTGTCAAACACCTAACAATTGAAAAGTGAAAGCTGAATTCCACCCTGCTTTCACTCTATTCCCAAATTGTAAAGTGAAACTTTCTCCAGACAAGAAAAAGTCTCCTTTGAGAATTTAACTCTAAAAAGATATAAAATAAAGCAAACCATGAAATGTCAAAATCGGATGCTCAATCTCAAGCCATTTAAGTAATTAAAATGGAAATAAAGAAATTACGATGTAAACAAACACGGTTTTCCAGTTTTAGTATCACTTTTATCTGATGTTGTTACCCGGGTCAGCTAACGGCCAGAATAACAAATTTTAGCCGAATTTTCGAATTTAAAAACGAATTCTTAAATCCAGCTCACCTGTTTGTTGTAGTTGTAGGCCAAGCCGGAAGTGCCGCCCGTAAAGCTCGAATGATGTTGTAGTGGCTGCTGGTAGTGTCCATTGACAGTAAATTTTCCATGCCTCAAATTCCCAAAATTTTGTTTATGTTGTGCCTGTGCGTGAAGTTGGTTAGTAAAATTTGACCTTTGAGCTTCCATTTCCTCGTCTTCGTCTTCTTCCTCTTCCAAATCTGACAGTTGTGCCTGGTTGCCTGCATGCTGGGGCATCATCAAATTTTGTCCCATCGAAGGCTTCTTGTCGTTCCAATTTATTTCGTTCGACTCACCCCTTTCATCCCCCTCGTCTTCCTCTTCGCTACGTTCAGATTCACCCTCCTGTATATGATGAGCACAGCTGACCTCTGACCTCCCTTCACTCTCTGTTCGAAGTCGTTTTTGAGCTGTGGTGGGTCCAGATGGGAGAGGTGACTCTCCTCCGTAGTGTCCACTACCACTTGGTGGAGGTGACGCGGACGATTTACAAAATTCGAGTTCAACACCTGCCATGCTTAACTTGAGGTCATGTTGAGTCAAATTGACCTGTTTGTTTTGCGTTGGGGAGGTCAAGTTAAAGTCTGGAAAGCTTCAAGGGATGTTAGCTATTGTATCAAAAAAATCGGGAGCCTGCGGGAAGTTCCACCACTCTGACCAACCGCTCCTGCTCAACTGAATCTCTTGGAGGAAAAGTATTTCATCGAACCACCACCACGTTAGGAATCAAAGTGGAAAAAAGTTGAGGATGGGTTCGAAGAAATGACACCGAAAACCTAAACACATCTGGTTTAGAATTAACACAAACAACTTTCACTAAACTTTCACTTGTTGTAAAAAAAAATCCACAAAAAATTGTGATTTTAATATCATTAAAATATATTTCAAATCCAAGTTTCAGGTCAACAAGGTCAACAATAAGTGGCCAGCCAATACGGCAAGAGGATTTAAAAATGTCAATCAAGTGGCTGGCTTTTGAGAATGACAACAATGAAAATAGTTGAGAACTGAATCACAAGTAGAAATTACCACAAATTCTGTCGTATGACGCAATAACACAAAATTTCTTAGAATTGCCGATACATGTACTTGTTTTTTTATGTTAATTTTTAAACAAAGTGAAGGGTACTTTCAAGGGTATGGTTGGAACCAGGATTGGAAATGGCAGAATTACTTTTATAACAAAGGCGTGATTAATTACTAATTATGAACACTAAATAGTTAATTACAAAGAACAGAGACGGTGTAAATTAGTTAATTATAAGTCATAAATTTTCAACTAGCTATTTTAATTAGCCTTTGCTAAGAAGTTATAAATTAGGACGAAATTAACAGTTAACTAGAATTAACAATGCATCAATTAATTAGCAATTAAATTGATTATTTTTCCTACTCCAATTCTCCTGCCTCAAATTACTTATTTTAATGAGGATTCCAATATGAGGAACATCAGCAGTGAATTTTGCTTTATTTTTTAACCATAAATCTGTTATGTAAAATTTCAGGTTTACCAACGGAATCCGTTAGCCGGATATTGTAATCTAGTTAATTTAGGTATAATTTAATTCATAATTTATTAAATTAATTAATTTAATTCGCTTATTAATTAGAAAGAATTTGATGCACAAAGAATGCGTTTTTATCATTCTTATTTTGGTTTTACCAGGAAAAGCGTGTCATTCTTTCAAATTTTGCCTCAGTAAGCTTGTGAATCGTAGAATTCGACATCAGTATATTCAAATCGGTTTAGCGTTTAGGTTTACGTCTGTTTAAATGTTTATATTTAAGTTTTTATGTTTAATTGGGCGCCGGACGGTTTTATTATGAATCAATGGTGAGTCAAGCTGCAAGCGTATATTGTTCGGCTGCTACATTTTGCATAATAATTATGAAAATTGATGCAAATGCTCCAAAGTGCGGCGATGAGGGATGCTGAATTTTTTAAGAGTTTGTAATCTGCCAGTTGTACTTTCCCATATTTTTGAAACGTTGGTTTTTATTAATTTTGTGAAACTAAGTAGCAGTTTGAGAGTGAAATTTATTCTAAGTCTAAATTTCCAGCGTAATTTTCCTCCCATGACTTGTAAATGCGCATAATGCATAAGTCCTGTCTCTTTTTTGGCCAAGAAAATGTTTTGAAATGCTAATTAAGAGAAGATGTAGAAATTATGGTGCTGATGATCAGGAGAGAGACTCATTTTGCCTTTTGGAAGAGAAAGCTGTGGAGACGTAGGAGAAAATAGGATA
>JABASL010000925.1:0-13101 GCA_019775825.1 Neanura muscorum | reverse complement strand
CGTGGACAACTTTCCTAAACTCCCAACAGTACACAATTTAGTTCTTCTGTTGTTTGCTAAAAATGCTCAAAAATACTTTTAGTAAATGAGGTCATATAAACAAAGAAACATATCAGGGAATTTTCATTCGACTTTTCAGGAATTTGCAGTTATTTGTTTTCATCCAAAGTCTATAACATTGCTAACTGAATAAAGAACTAAACTGCAGTTTAAGAGAAGACTATTCTTAGTATTCTTGTTCGACATGTATGCCATTTTTTTTAGTTATCACAAATCCGGATTTTCAACTTTCCATTTTTAATTACTCACTCACGCTCCTTTTGAATTGTGATAACGATTACAACTCTAAGATTATTACTATAAGTGAAAACTACATAATACGGACGGGATTCACACTTTAATTGTATAAAATATTACTTTATCGAATTTAACGTCATCTAATTGCGAATGGCACAAGTTCGACGGTTGAATTTGAACAAGGTAGGCACAATGCAATTCTTACGGGTAGGACTTAGAACCTTGTTAATTACTTGGTTACAGTTTTCGCACGATAGTTATTCTACCTTTGGTGGAGACAAACTAATGAAAAAGGTCTACCTCACCCGGCAGCGTTTTGCCAGAATGTACATGTAATTTAATACAGGTCCACCAAGATGCACACATCCGGCTACGGATTCCAAGTAAATATGAACAGTAACGCCCGCGACGTATGTTAGGTTTAGGGTTTATGTTTAGGGTTTAGGTTTATGTTTAGGTTTAAAATTCCCATAAACCCAATCGTTTTGAAGCATTTGTCGGGTGTGGGCATTTTGCCCTATTATTTGCCGGGTATACTAAGGGCATGTACTAATTTACATGTACATTCTGGAAATACGCCACCCGGCACCTACATTCCAGAACGCAGAATAACTGTCGCACGCGAACTGTGGTGACTGTAGTCAGTCTTCAATCACCAGTACGGATTTTAGAAAAAAAAAGTTGGGTTAAGGAAAATTCTCGGACTACCGTCCTACTTTATACTTAACCGTAAGCTTTCCGGAAAATTCATTTGCAGTCTCACAAGTTTATCCCAACCAATTTTCTAAAAAGTCCATAAGAAAAGCGTTCCGGACAACTTGGTCAATTTGACCCTACCGTCAACCGTCAAACCCAACCCATTCCAATGTCGCTAATCGTTTTAGATTGCATGGGTGTAACTAGAAACTCTAATAAAATTATATTGCATTCTACCCGAATATTTACAAACAATACTTACGCCTTTAAAACTGTGCAACCATTAAAAGATAAGCAGAACGACTCCCCTCGGACGGATGGCCTGGCGACGATTGAGCTAAACCGTAGTTGAAGATCCACGCAGGCTAAGTATACTCCAATTAGAATTACCAGGGAAAACAGAGTGACACTGTCAACTGTTGAGCGACTTCATCAAATTGACTTTCATCCGAAATAGTGAATACCCCACGTTCACATAGGATATCTGTAGGACGAATATGACTAATTATAGAACTATTCTAATTTGCTTAATTTAGAGGTATTAGATTTAGTAAACGTATTTGAAAATGTAGTTTAATTACAATACCACATCCGAAGGCCGTGGTGACGGTGGTGACGTGAACAGGAAGAAGAATCGTGAAGTGACGAGGAAAGCTGTTGTGACTCGTGTGAGCAAGTGAATTTGAGCTTATGATGTAACTTGACTTGTATTGTCTTCAATTTGATGATACATAACAAAGAAGTACGCTAAGTAATCCTTTAAAAGTGAGTTAATCTGAAAGGGTTAATTTCTAAAGTGTACAAAGTGTATTTTGGTGTGTATGATCAAGTTTTTTTGTGAAAGGAACAATGAATAATCCTTTAAGCCAAACAAGCCCGTCTTAGGATGGGCTGGATACACTAAAAGTAAAATAATCTGTGTGCCAGTATCCACCCCACTCTAGAAAGGACTTGTTTAGCTAGTCTAAGAAATGTCAAATGTCATAGTTTTTTTGGGAAGCTCGCTCGCTCGCCCCCTATTTTTTTCACAATACTTTTTGTTGGACACCTCTGCGTTGAGCAGAGTTGTGCTTGGGTTATTTTAAGTTAAAATTACGCAAAAGAGTTATTTGCTGAAACGTGCGTTTTGTTCCTTTGCAAAATTTGGTGGTTGTAAGGAAGGAGCCGCTGTTATGCGTGAGAGCCTGCCTCCGGTGAGAAGGAGGAAACTGCCACGCTTTAACTTAAGCTTCACAGGCTCCCCTGGTGAGACAAGCAGGAAACTGCCACTTTTTAACTTAAGCTTCACAGGCTCCCCTGGTGAGAGGAGGAAACTGCCACTCTTTAACTTAAGCTTCACAGGCTCCATTAGTGAGAGAAACAGGAAACGGCCACTCTTTAACTTAAGCTTCACAGGCTCCCCTGGTGAGAGAAACAGGAGACTGCCACTCTGTAACTTAAGCTTCGCAGGCTCCCCTGGTGTGAGAAGCAGGAAACGGCCACTCTTTAACTTAAGCTTCACAGGCTCCCCTGGTGTGAGAGAAACAGGAAACGGCCACTCTTTAACTTAAGCTTCACAAGCTCCCCTGGTGTGAGAAGCAGGAAACTGCCAGTCTTTAACTTAAGCTTCACAGGCTCCCCTGCTGAGAGAAACAGGAAACTGCCACTCTGTAACTTATGCTTCACGGGCTCCCCTGGTGAGAGAAAGGGGAAACTGTCACGTCATCATTTCTTTGGTTATTATATATATGAATATCACAAGGTACCCTATAAGAGATATGAGTCCATTCTACAAAAAAAACACAACGAACGGCCCTATATCCCTCTCTTTGCCTCCCTTCTTCCTTCCGTGGTCTCTCTAAAATATCAAAGGTACTTTACAACTCGTCAAAACGACCTTGGTCACCCTGTCAACTCTACTGTGACCAAATGAATGACCTCAACCACCACTCAAGCGTAACCTTTGACCTTAGCTTCCCTTTTTATTTATCTTAAGGTAACTTAAACCTTGTTCAATGTTCATGCAGTTTACACCAAATGTGTACTTTAAAACCAACTGGTAACTCAGAAAATGATAACAGCAAAAACCAATGTAATTACATCGGAACAAATTTAAGAAAATCACAATGAAAATTAAGGTACAACCATACCATAATTAGTTAATTAATTAATTATGTAATTAGCTAATTAGGCTACTAGAAATTGTGCGTTGTGTTATTGCCCATACCGAGACCTGAATGTAGTGCTGGAGGTGAATTCTGGAACAGTTTGCGAAGGATATGACTCACGCACTTTAAAAGTTTTGGAAAAATATCAGTAATTTTAGTAAACACTAAACAACGTCAATTAAAGTTAAAATTAATCAACTTATGATCAATTTTTAGTAAGATCAATCACGTCTGTAACAATTTTAGCAAATTAACAGGAAATAAAAGGTCACAATGGGTCTCTTCGGAAAAACACCAGATAAGGATCCCAAAGTTCAGGTAAAACAGTAAACTTGTTAATATCATAAATCAATCGTGATAATTTGTGACCAACAAATAGAGTGATGACCGTCCTAAAAGCGCAGGATATGCTTTCACGTTCTTAAAAGTTCGTTGGTTATGTAGGTAACAGAGTGGACCAAGAAAATTCGAAAGGAATCCGGAGCTCTGGACAGACAAATCCGAAGTAATCAATCAGTAAATGGGTAAAGTAAGGGATGGGGTACCAATGATAGCCCGCCATGCCCTTGGTAACCCCTCTGCTTCCATTTCTGCTCGTGTTTTAGGGTTATGGTTATACGTAACGCTAAACTAACCTTAAATAAGCCTTGACAAACCTAAACCTTGAACCTGAACCTAAAGGTCGTGGCGGGGGTTACTACGAGGGGTTACCATCGGTACCCCGTCCCTTACTCCTGCCCGCCCAGTAAAATGTTAATCAACATGACGTGTTGACCCAATTGTCTTACATTATGTAACTTTTAGCTATTCAAAGGGAGGAAGAGAAAATAAAAAGGTCACTCAAAGAGGCAGCAAAGAAAGGTGACAAGGATATTTGCCTCATATATGCAAAAGAACTAGTCAGATCGAAAAAGGCAATCAACAAAATATATACCTCCAAGGCACATCTCAATTCAATTAGTCTCCATATGAAGGAACAGTTAGGTAATTGCTACTGGATAGTTAAACGAAATTCCCTTGCCTAATCATTTATTCTGTTTGCAGCAATGTTAAAGACGGCCGGATCGCTACAGAAATCTACCCAAGTTATGCAATCCGTCCAAGCCTTGTTTCGAATTCCAGAGTTTGCAGCTACAA
This sequence comes from Neanura muscorum, assembly GCA_019775825.1. NCBI lineage: Eukaryota > Metazoa > Arthropoda > Collembola > Poduromorpha > Neanuridae > Neanura > Neanura muscorum. Next base: position 8,824 of record JABASL010000925.1, on the reverse strand, counting down.
TGCGGGAACTATCCAAAGAAATGATGAGAGCAGGTATCTTAGAAGAAATGATGGAAGAAACTTTTGAAGGTTTGGAAGATACTGAAGATGTCGAAGAAGCAGAGGACGAAGTTCAAGGAGTAAGTGGACGATTACTTGAAACATTTTAAAATCTATAAACCGTGTAGTTATTAACCGTGTTCGTCAGATTTTGGTATACCAAGCAAAGTGTTTCGTGAATTTTCATTTGGATGCCCCCGTCCCCCAAGCCGTTTGAATGCCCCTAACACGGCTTAAAGTACAGGCTTCTAACTTTAATTCTTATTTGTAGATTCTTTGGGAAGTGACCGCTGGACAACTAGGAAAGGCTCCCCCTGCTGCAAGTCATCCCTTACCTAGCCAACCCGTACCTGCAGCCTCCACATCGACGCGTGTTGCAGACGAGGAAGAAGAGGAGGACGAAGAACTGGAGACAATGAACAGCAGGCTTCAGGCTCTTCGTAGTTAGCCTTCGAATGTCATGTCATGGCATTTTACAAATTATAATTTACAAAATTTCTTGCTAATCAAACACTCGTTAAAAAACAGAAGGACGACAACGTACCTACCTTATATTTTACGCCAGTATTATCAGAACCATTCTGGAACTCTACTGAATCTAGGAAGTGGACATGTGGGCTGAATGCAATTAACTGGGTGATTCAATAAAAATTATTGCAACAAATTACTGTTTCCAAATTGAAAATAATTTTACGTTCCGTGTTCACGCCTACGAGTTTTTTTTTTCTAAAAACGAGTTTATCACCTTCCATTATAGAGTTCATTCCAAACGTAAAAAACAATTTCATCCATTTCATATTTTAACAGTCCGTTGAAATTTGACCTTGACCTTTGACATCTGACATCATTTCCTTTCTGGCTTGTCAAAAATCTGAGATGTCAGATGTTGGAAACGGATTTGACAACAATAATCCTTTTTTCGTTTCGCCTCTCTCTTCTGGCGCCAAAACGAAAATTTAAAACTGATTTAAATATAATTTATACATTATAATGTTTAGATTTTTAAATTAAAAAAATGACAATTTATTTGTGATAAGTTAAATTATCTGTGGCCATGCAATGGCTATGGTTACTAACACGACTTTAAAATGAGGATAATTTAGCAGTTAACTTAACCGGCTTTCGTCAGTGCTTCAAACAAGACCCTGATTACCCTCCCTATTTACTGCAATCATTACACGACGGGTCAAGGTCAAGTGACAATTTAGGGCGGGGTCGCAGAGTACAATATGGTAAGGTGATATCCTAAACAGTTAAGTAACTCTCTTCTATGTTAACTTGACGGTATTTCCTGTTTATCCCGAAAATGTGTTGAGCGATACATAATACTTCACCTGAAGTGATGGATAGGCCAGCCTGTCTAGGTTAAGGTTAAGGGGAAAAGGGATAATCATTCGTATGCATCGATTTGCTCGATCTTGTCTATTTTCTAGGCTTCTGTGGAAAGGAGATCAGAACAAGCACGTATTCATCGAAAATTAGAAGTCGACGTATCAACTTTAACAGCATTGTTCCTGCCAGCTCCGAAGAAAGACTACGTACAACTTAAAGCAAGCCTAAATTCTTTCAAACATCATTTAGATCAGTATACTACTAATGGACGGGAGTGGAAGAAGGATCCAACCACTCAGATGCTGCTGGAGAGTCGGGTTTTTCAGGGTATGGGAGACCTGCTAATGGAAGTTGTTCTTGTGGTGTCATCAGCTACTCGCGGTGTAGACGTACAGAATGAACATAATGTCACGTCCATTATATTAAGTATTCTGGGGAACTTTTTTTCTACGGGAGGATCGAAGAAGTCGCAGGTATGAATTAGATTAGTATGAAATTTAAGCTATTTTGTCACCAAAACAATTTTTTATGCAAATAAATTAACAATGACGCTGTACTGTTTCAGAAGGGAGAAGACTGGGAAATGCGCTTGTTGGATGTTTTGGAACGCGTGTTGTGCTGTGATATCCTGGTTTCAGATGTTGAAATTTTGAATAGAAGCCTCAGGCTTGGAGCAAATATAGTCAAGAAAATCCTGGACCTTCGATTCGGATCAGGAACAGGCCTATTACGATCCATCTTGGGAGTTATTCCAAAACTGGACAAAATACCAAAATTGGATGCAGGAAATAGTCAAGGTGTTTCAAAAGTGCTTACTTCGTTCTTGAGATGCATCCGTGCGTTATTGTCCAAAAACGAAGTAAAAGTCAAGATTAATTCATTACGCGGTATTCAATTAATTATGACTCCTCTTTCCTGGACAACCAACATCATGACACCAAGCATTCAGCTTGAGGTTCTGAAGATTACGCAAATCCTTGTGAGCGGGAGACTGTCCTCACTACCAAAAGAAGAATTGACTCGGGTGCACATAATTCCCAACGTGATGTGTATCGCATCATGTGATAGATACATAATTTATATGTCAGAAAGGATTTTAATATTTTATTTGCGTCGAATTAACAGCTAGTGGACTCCAAAGCCGGATTGGAAATCGCAGAGACCTTGATAAACGGCTATTGGAATTCAGCACCGAATACCGAAATCTATACTGTCACAGTTGCCATTATACGAAACTTTCTCTACAACCAAGGCATGTTTTCTATCATTCTCAACTGTGGCATTTTGAAAATTATCAATTTGAAAGTAGAAACGTATAATGTCGCATCTGATTTAGGTAAAAAGAATATTATTTCATTATTTGCGTTATTAAACATTAAATTTCGATTTAATATTTTTTCAATATGTTAGAGTGCCATCTGGACCTGTTGCGGACGTTGTTTGAAATGAACCAAATCCACCGAGGACTTACCTTATACTTTGCACCGCATGCTGCGGAGTTGTGTGGGTCGTTAGTGAAGGTTCTCCGGTAAGCTTTGAATCCTATTTCCTACTTTACTCTGTTTGATAGTTAATACGCTGTACTATGCTTTGAGTAATCGCCAGACATTAATAATGAAGCTGTTTAGGAACATAACGTTTTCTAAAAAAAAAACGATGCGATGTTCATCAGTTATTTCTTTCATTGGAAATTTTTTTATCGAATAATTTTTATAGACTCGATTTCATTGAAAATGTGACGCGATTAGCTTTCATTTTATAATGTGTCTACTATTTTTCCAATTTCAACAATACGACGAATGAAAACTAATAATTTGGTCTTAAAATTTTCCAGGATGACGGAGCTCCTTCAATACCACCCGCTCATTTGGAGCATGTACGTCCAGTTGCCTCCGTCATTATTCCCTTTTCTCGTAAAGGAAGGCATAGTTGAAGAAATTAAAAAATCTCTGCATGAGAATACTGGCATAATTTCATACGAAGATGTACACCGACGCTTGAACCAGTTTGCCTTACTCAGCCCAGCTATTTCTACATCAATGAACCAAGCTTTCCGACGCCTGACCGGAGATGTACTTTAAATTATTTCATAATCCATTTCTCCTGATACGTAAATTGTATTTGTATTTTCATGTAGCTCTTTTTTTTTGTTACTTTCAGGCCACGTCCGACAATGGAAATCCTGAGACAGCTATTAAGCACTGTGGGACCAATATCATTGTAAACCCAAGCAACCTCGATCATTACACGCCAGAACGCTGTCAAAACAGAATGGAGTATTCCAGTAATGAATCAATCAACGAGACTCCTCCATCTGCCAAACACGCTCGACTTGACACGACCGCACGGAAAATTCCAATGCCAAGCCTTGGTGACAATTCATCAGTTACTGATATACAAATGTTTCAAAAAACTCTTATTGTGGTGAAACAGCTCCTTCCGATTTCGGAGACACGTATCGAAATTGCGTCTCTCATGCCCACATTCCTCTGCATACTCTTCGAAATTGGATACTTTACGGACATCACTTGCCGATTTAGTTTTAACAAACACAAGGGTACTTTTCGACGTCTCATCGAAACACCGATCATGAATAGTCAAACGGACTTCATCGTCTTCATAGATCTCAACTTTATTATTTCAAATCTCTGCCACGATGAAGAACTCTTTCCTATGTTCATTGCTCAAGATGTACCAAGCCTTCTGCTCAAAATGTGCTGGACTTGCCGCATTGGAATGGAATTAAAGGACAATTTAGATAACTTCTTGGATATCATGACTGGACTAAACGGGCTAAGGGAATCAAGACTCGCCAGGGCATTTAAATCATCTTCAAGTTTAGCCGAACAACTCAGAGCCGTGATTTGTGGTCCCATTCTTTCTCGGGAGGTTTCCAGAATTAATCGGTGGTTCGAGCCATATTCGAAGTACCTTATTGAGACTTTGGAGAATAAGGCTATCCAAGGAGATGAACAATTAATTGAAAACATATTGCTGTCATTACTAAAAATTGGAGAAGGCATTGACCTCAACTGGGGCAGGCTCCGCGAGAATACGGAAGAGCCTCATTTATGTCAAGTGACATCATGGTGTGTCATTGAAAATGGGTCCACGGAACCATCAGTTTGTTTAATAATGGAAGGAGGGGCGGAATTGCACGTTAAAGCTGAACCACTGATGAAGGCATCCGAAGTATTTGAAGCCATGCTTGGTGGACATTTTTTGGAAGCCAAGGAACGTCGAGTTCAGATCCCGGATTTTACGCGTGAGGCTGTCTTAGCCTATTTATGTCAAATTATTCCAGATGAAGGACTTTGTCGAGTCCCAATGAATGACAATGCGCATGCTCAGCATTCCGTGGATACATTGTTCCAAATCTTGGCTCTGGCCCATCGTTACATGACAGCTGAAGTATATATGGCGGCTATGAACACAATAATTGGGAAACATGTGTCGGGGTCCTCGTTTATGGAGGTGTATACTACAGCTCTAGAATATCCGGATTTTCAATGTGACATAATACCCAGCTTTGATTTAACACCAAGGACAATGCTCATACTTTATTTTCTAACGACCAATGAGATTCAAGTTCTCGTCAAAGTAGCAATCCTGAAGGAACTCTACGCTTACAATTTTGAAGATATCTCTAACGATTTAAGCAAAGTATTTTCATCATGTAGACAAATTGGCAATCATAATTGGCCACTTCCAGTCGCGAGAGCCAGGACACCGCCAGTGTTCCCTTCTGCTCAGTGCCAAAATTCAGAATCACCCAAACGCTCCCTATCTTCCCTTAACAAGTAATGCATGACTAAATTACGTTTATTGATTATAATTTAAAGACTCTACTGAAACTACATCGCATTTATAATTTTGTTTGAAATATCTAATAACAAGCATGTGATCCAATGTTACATTTTTTTTTCGACTTGGACAAACTCAGTGACTGTCTCTGTTATCACCCAGCAAAAGTGTCACTAACATGTTCAAAAGCATGTTGAGTAGAACAAGACGAGTTGATTTTTCAACAAAGAGCGCATGAGTAAGTTGACATCGAAGAGGGCGACAGGATTTTAAGAAACGGACCACATACCTTTTATGTTTCAAGCCATCTTCCCCTTCTAGCTTTTGCGCAATGTCGGTTAAATAGTGTCGCTGATAATTTTCCTGAAATCTGGATGAATTCTCATGGACAGAAGCCATCCGATCAACGGCAAATTGATGCTCGACAAATAGAAATGAGGCTAATCCCGGTAGGAGTGAGAATACGTTCAGGGAGAGGCGTCCATAGAGTCGGATTGTTCCATATGTACAGACGACCACACAGATTTCGATAAGCGTTTTGAAGACAGGGATGACGAGCGCCGCGAATGAAGAATTATACAAAATGTTCAACAGTGTCAGGGGACGATAAAGCCGAAGATCTTCCTCGACTTTGTTAAAATTCACATTGGCCAATGAAATTGACCATTCAATGCTACAAGGAACAATCCCACTGAGGTTAGCAATTAATTAGTAACTTGAAATTATTTTTACCTTAACCTTAACCTTACCAAACTTTCTTGACCCAGAAATTCGAGGAGACGATGTAGAAGAATCCGAAGAGAATAACGAATAGATGGAAAACCATGACCTTGTAAGCAAGAAATGCTTCAATTAGAAAGAAAAGAAAATGGATGAAATGGGTTCTCTTGGAGGCTGGAACAGCGGAATAGAGAAAGTGCGTATTGTTAGGCTGCGCAATGAAAAGGGCTGCAATTGTACAAGCGACGCCATTAATCCAACGATGCAAAAAACGTATGACGTTTTCCCGGGCATTGGGAGCATGGTAGCTTTTGTCGAGGTAAACAACGCCTGGGTAGAACAAACGCAAAATTAAAATTGTTTTTTAAATTCGGAAATTTAGGACAAGAATATTTTTTAACCTTGATTCAAATTGAACGTTTTGAGCTGATTATAAAGCGTTGACATTTCCATTGTGTAAATGAACATGTGAAGATGGAAGGAAATGTAAAGAACGTGACAGATAATGGAAAAGGCATGAAAGGGAAACGAATTCAGCGTGTAGCCACCAAATCGCTTCGAAAGTCGAAGCGTAATGAAAATAAAATATCCACAAGAAAAAAGAAAGTTGGAAGTGACCAGGAAAATTTTGACCCTTGACTTGGTTGGAGAGAGACGACCATTCTTCCAGTCAAATGGAAATGAATAACTCTGGGATACAATTCTGGCGTACTGATCAACCAAATCCATTTCACGTTTAGTAAGCATTTTGAAATTTTTTTTAAACAAACAGCGACCCTTTTCAAAACCAAATTGGCTTGAAAATTTGCAACGAAAAGCTTCTTAATTTAAGAAGCTTTGACCCAAAACTTGAGTCAGCTTTCGTATTTATACGGACTTGGGTCCTTGGAAAACTGTTAGTTGGCACTGATCAGACAGGCCGAGATTAAAGATGAAAGATATTGTTGAACACATTTTAATATTTTCGTAATGAAAAATGGTTGATTTTGGTCTTTTTCACGCTAAATAACAAGTTGGTTTCACACTCCTTTAAATTAAATTAACAAAATTATCAATCAGCGATCAACGATTTTTTTCCCATGTACCATGTTTATTAAAGAAAATAGAAAAATATGAGGATTCCGTGTACCGTGAATCGATACTTCTGTTAAAAAAATTATATGGATGTGAAAAATTGCTATCGCTTGCAATCGGCTTGTATGTCAAGCTAGAATGGACTTCAGCGAAAACTCAGTTTTTTTTTTCGCTTAAAAGCCACTCAATCAAAACTGAACGTGGCACTAGAGCGTATTAACAAATATTTGACCCTGAATACTTAACGACTGCGCTTTAACTTCATCGCAGCCACATGACCGCTCGAAGCAACTGTATTGTTGACTATAATAGAAAAGCAGGCAAAATTATCATAGAGAAAAAGCTAATAATGAATCAAATAGCCTCAACTTCAAAATTGTAGCCCAGGAAGCTCCAATATTTAATTCCGTGTTGTAGCCTTAAGTAAAACATTAAAATTTGTACTTATTAAAATAAGATAATTTAAAATTGAGAAGAAATTTTTATTGTTAAATTATATGGATTCTAAAGACTAATTTAGCCATAATATTGAATAGGATACGAAGAGACTGACCATACTTCGGCAGGACATAGCGACAAAATTTAAAATATGGCTTTGTAAAATGGGGTTTCTGAACTAACTATTCCAATGCCACCTATTCCACAATATTCATTACGAAAACAATATACTCTGAAATTTGTTGTCAGCCCAAGTCCTGAAACTAGGTCCTGAAACTATGGCCAGGCTGACTGCATCAAACTGGATGCGCTTCGACATCGAGTCGATATTGAGATTAACCTTTGACCAGTTTACATTCCTCCAGGTTTGGGAACTGTAGTGTCGTAAGTTCGAATCAATTCGGATTGTGTGATGACGCCGTGTTCCTCTTGAGAGAATGCGTAGCCATCTAACGTAAGAAACGTGATTAAATAATTAGTAGATTGCCTTAAGATTAATTGAAACAGATTCCCTTGATGATCTTCATAAATTGAGGTAAATGAGATGGGTAGTAAGAGAATTCACAATTGAATTGAATTATGTTTGTTAAAAGTGACTTTTGGATAAACTTACGAGACAACTCCACTTCTTGAGCATGTTCATCGGCATGGCGTCTAAAAATTACGCTCCGTACATTCCGCAATAAGCGTGCCGTTTCACTAAGTCTAAAGTTGAGCAACGTGTGGTGGTGGTGGAGGGTGCGGCGAATTAAAACAAAAAAGTTACAAAAAAAAAACATTCAATCAAAAATCAATAATTCTCTCACGTCATAAAGTTCGCCACTACGACTGACTTTGTGAAAGACAAAAATCAAAATTAGCTAAATCTAGTTAGCTAAATAACTCGTTTATGATTCGGCATTTAATCGAGGGGCAATATAATTTAGTTTCATTCATCGGAATACATTCTACCTTGCATTCAGAACTATGGATGGAATCGTTAGAATTGCAATTCAATTATCACGTTCCATAAAAAAAAAATCAAATCATACTTGTAAAAATTTAAATGATGGTTTATATGCACTGAACTGCATTAAAAGTAATTTTTTGATTTCGTTTCGCTTAAATCCCCTTCTGATGTTCTCATGGCATGGCTCTGAATACAACGACGAAAAATCCGATTTTCATGGGAAAACAAAAAAGGGGGTAAAAACGCTTAGGCGGTCGACCACCGCTTACAAAATAATTAAATAAAATAAAAATACAAAAATTTTGAACAGTTTGATCGTGATGGGGAAGCGTAAGGAAATAGATTCATGAGATTTGAAAAGCTAAAGAAGCGATTGTTGAAATAAAATGCAATACCCAAAAGCAATAGTCAAACCAAACCAGCAGCTCAGCGATTAAGTGATTTCTATAAGAAGTCAGGCTTTCAAGT
>JABASL010000924.1:0-13106 GCA_019775825.1 Neanura muscorum | reverse complement strand
GCGGATAAACTTTTCATCGATTCACGCGCTTGAATACTGGCGGTTCACTGCCCTGCGCTTCACATGCTAAAACGCTCGATTCCTCGACGTTTCCCTGTACTTGGTGCTTCGTGAGCTGTGGAATTTTCGGACTAACGCCAGCCAGTGGTTCTAGACAGGTATTTTATCCAAGAGCATGGTCTTTATATTCAAAATTACCCCAAAGTATGGCAAGTTTTTAAATCATAAAAGGGGACGGTTCGTGAGTTGCTATTTCTATTAGAAATTTCAAAATCTACACAACTTACGTTGTGGAAGGGGGCGGTACTGCACTAGATCTGCACAAAAAGGCAACCGAATCGCCTTCTTGTTTTTTGAATGCAATACTTTCATGTGCTGTCCCTAACACGGGTTTCGTCCAGCCATGTTTTGGATCTTAAAAAGGATGAAAATCTTATTTACGTCCAGCGCTGAGAGAAATTTGACGCTAACTACAAATTTTGAAGGAAGAACGGGAAATGGATTGCTATTTCCTAAATTTGCTAAATATTTTGCTAAACACAAAAATGGAACGCAGCGTGTTGTGGAGCAATTCTAGTTTGTATAACCGAAGGCGGTTCGACTAATCGAGCCGGCTTCAGCAGCCGGAATCAGGTATAAGCCGCCGGAAATAAACTTACAACGTGGCTGGAGGTGGCACACCACTTGATCTGCACAGAAATGCAACAGATTCACCTTCTTGCTTCGTAAATGCCATACTATCATAAGCAGATCCTAAAACTGGCTTGGTCCAACCATGTTTTGGATCTACATTTTTAACCAATTTCAATACAACTAGCGTGTAATTTAACTATGCTACATCAGAGTTACGAATATTTGGAAACGGTAAATGAGTCACGGGTTTCTAACCGAAACGTAGGAGGCGGTGTGCTCTGAGCATCACAAAGTAGAGAAGTCGTCCCCTTGTCAGATATTGTAATTCTCGCACCCAAATAGTTAGCATCTCTAATTTTCGGCGACAGCGATTGGGATTCTGACAATTTCAGACGTTTAATTTATGAAAACGTTAGTTTAAGGCATATTTCGTACAAAATTTAAAATTCAATGTTGAGAGAAGGAAGTGAAAATCATGTCTAACCGAAATAAAGGCGGAGGGGTTACCGGAAATCCGATTTCCCCGAATTTCGGATTTTTCGGTTTTTCGGGGAAATATGCAAAATTAGCCCAAATGCAACCCGTTTCATTGTTCCTATGTACAAATGAAGTAGTTTAGCACATAAAAAGCGATCAAAAAAGCCGTGAGAATTTTATCGGTCACTGACAACATAGTGGGGTGCTTTGTGCGTCACATAATAATGCAATGACCCCTTTATTGTCCGAGGTTAACCGAATTATATTTTCATCCCTTATTTTCGGCGGAAGGGTCTGCGATTCTAAAATGAGTCAATTAAATTCGCGTTTGCCAAATACGATTTAACCCTGGGAAGTTAGGAAACGGGAAAGCAGTATAAATTAAAATTAAGGTCAATCATTCTAACCGAAAGTTTGGTGGTGGAGTGGACTGCGCATCACAAAGCAAGGAAACTGATTCTTTGATGTGAAATGTCCTTTTTGTACTAACGACCTCCCCATCCCTTATTTTTGGAGGCAGTGTTTGAGCCTCTGATCACGAATTCAAATTCCAAATAATTGAATTTAATTAATTGAATTTAGAAACAAAGGATTCGAAAGGAGAATCTGGTTGGGAGACGAGAGTTACAAGCTAAAACAAAAAACAAACCGAAATTTTGGAGGCGGCGTGGACTGGGCATCACACAAAAGAGCGACAGTATCGCCATTTGGAAGCATCCTCTTTGAACCAATAATACTTTCACCATCTCGAATTTTTGGAGCCAGTGTTTGAGCCTCTGATCGATCATACAATTGAATTCAAAATTCGAAAATAATTGGAATTGTTTACACTATTTAGTACCCAAGCCTTCGAAACAAGGATCTGGTTGGGAGACGGGAGTTACAAGCAAATTCTAAACGAAAAACGAACCGAAAGTTAGGAGGAGGCGTGGACTGAGCATCGCACAAAAGAGCGACGGTGTCGCCGTTTGGAAGCATCTTCTTTAAAGCATTAAAGCTTTCACCATCTCGAATTTTTGGAGCCAACGATTGGGCTTCTAAATATTACAACATAGATATTTCGATTTTTCGATATCGAAAACGATATTTTCGTCCAGTATTTAAGTGTTGTGAAACGGGAATTCTATTTATGAATTACAAAATCTAACGAAAAAAAAAACCCACCGAAACTTTGGGGGTGGCGTGGACTGAGCATCGCACAAAAGAGCGACGGTGTCGCCATTTGGCAGCATCCTCCTCAAACCATTAATGTTCTCACCGTCTCGAATTTTTGGAGCCAATGATTGCGCTTCTAAATATTACAAGATAGATATTTCGATATTTTCGATATCGAAAAGGATATTTCTGTCCAGTATTTAAGTGTTGCGAAACGGGAAGTCTATTTAAAAGTGCAAAACAATCTAATGAAAAAAACCAACCGAAACTTTGGAGGTGGCGTGGATTGGGCATCACATAAAAGTGCTGCTGTGTCACCGCTAGGAAGAATTTTCCTGGTTCCTATACTTTCTCCGTCACGAATTTTTGGGGACAACGACTGAGCTTCTGCGTATTTCAAATATAAATTCTATTTAAATCGGACTGAGAACCCATTTTCAATAATATTTGACCTGAGTTAGTTGGGATTGGGAAGCGAAAATCATTTTGCTATTCAAGAAAATCCTAATTGACTAACCAACCAACCGGAATTTTGGAGGTGGCGTCGATTGAGCGTCACATAAGAGAGCCAAAGTTTCTCCGTTCGGCAAGGTTTTCTTCATGGTGCCTATATTATCCCCATCCCGTATTTTCGGTGATAATGACTGGGCCTCTATGTAAATTAGATATTGTTACCTCAAGTATCCAATTATTTAAAAATACAGAACGGCTCCCAAATGTTGCGGGACGGGAAGTTCCCTTAGGGTGTGGATCTCAGAGTCAAAAGTAAAAAAAAAACGAAAGAAGCGACCTGCAGCGATGAAGAATTCAGGTTAGAAAACAAAACAAAAAACGGAAATGCTGGCGGGGCGGAACTCCTAAACTAGAAGCAGTATGAACCTGAAACTCGGACTTGGATGACCCTGCACCGCACACAACGCAGAAAGGCTCTCGCCCACGTAACCTTCCCGAGTCTCCACAATTTTGGCTGAAAATTTTGGACTGACGTGACCCCGGGGTTCTGCAAGTTTTACGATTGAATTACATATCGCAAATATCTAAGGGCTCTTTGATAAATTCAGCAATAACGTTACAACAAATGTCAGGAGGCGAGAAAATGATAACAATTTAAAATTACAATTAAAAATTACAATTAAAAATTACAATTTAAATGAATACGAATCAACTCAGTACCTTACTCGTGGCACTTCAAAACCTTGAGCAGGGCAAAGGACCGAGAACTCGTTTCCTTCTGAATATTTGAAGGATTGGGAGCCTGAACTTGTTGAAAACTTTGGAGCAATACGACCCACTGGTTCTTTAAAAATTAGATAAAATAAATTTGAAAATCCTTCCCCGACTGTTACTGGATTTTGATGGCTGTTTTTACCGAATGTTGGGAGACTGACAGAAATTACGAAATATCAATTTCTTACAATTTATAAAAGAAAATAAACCTTGTGGTTGGAACTTCGTATCCTTGTGAATTGCAAAGAAGTGCCAATCCACTGCCATGGTCATATGTGAACGACCCTTGTATGCCCCCAGAACTTGTTGGAAATCGAGGACCAATACCCCCGATGGGTTCTAAAACCAAACACGTTTTCTAGTTTCATCTAATAAATTTGTATCAAACTGCTTTGGACGAAAATGTTGGGAGAAAGTAAGTAGAAAGCGATAGTTTAAGCTGGATTCACAAAAAAAAATAAAATTGAGCCAGCAACACAAGTAAACTACAGCGAACCATTCGATTTTATTTTATGCAGTTGCTTTTGTAGCAAAATAAGTTCCGTTACTTGTAGCTTCCAACCGGATACGCCTGCGCTTCACACAGAAGGGCCCCTGATTCTCCGCTTTCGTAAAGTACTGTAGGACGAAGGAGCAGTGGAGTCTTTGGACTGACACTTGCTAACGGCTCTGGATAAACCCAATCGCTGAGTCAATCACGAGCCGATAGGGATGAAAAGAATCACGAGCAATACGATATGATTTAAAACCTTTATGTTGGAAGACCCGAAGGACACAGGACAGAATTCGAAAATCGTGAGGGAACGACAACGGAACAACTAACTGAATTCAGGAACTGCGGCAGACAGACAAGAAACAACGCAAACGTCTCAACTTACACTGTAACTGGAGGTGGAAATGAAGATGATGCTGGACAAAGAAGTGCAAATGAGGATGCTTTTTCTTTAATGAAAGCCTGAACGTGAGACTGGGTAGAACTTTGGGGCCTGGAATGTCCAGCTGCCTCTAAATTGCATCACAATTAGAGTTAAAAACGTCCATTTCCAAAAATTTTACGACAAATTCACTAAATTAAGCTCTTAAAACAGGGGCTGGAATACTGGGAGAGAAGAAGCGTATGCAATAAGAATTTATCTTCAAAAACAATGGCGTCTAACAATGTTAGACTAACATACCTATATTTGGGCGGTTCATTGCCAGTTGCCGTACAAGACATGGCAAGCCCAGCGCCCGCCTCTCTCACAAATGTCAAGGTTCTTTGCTCAGAAGGGAAACTAGGCCTCATGTGGACATTCAAGGGTTCTAGCGACAAATCACAGAAATTTCAAAAACTAACGTACTTCATGTTAAACTTAACGTCGAGAGACGGTGTGATGACAAAATTCGAGCCGATGAAACAAGAGGAGTATAATTGAAATCTCTAGAGTGCTTGAAGCTATAAATACTAAAAATTAACATTCATTTAAGCAAAATCAACGGAACTCACGTAGAAGTGGGGGTAGGATACGCTGATGCCTGACAAAACAGCGTGTGCCCTATTCCTGACGACGTTTCAACCGATCGACTCTTCTCATTTCCAAGGGTAAATCTCGGGGGAACTAAGCCAATAGGATCTTTGGATACATAATAGAAGAAACGAAATCAGAAGACGCCATGATCAAAGACGCCACTCAAAATTTTTATATTCTAGCACCAGTAGTGGACATAAACGGGAAGCGTTTTGATTTTTCCATTTGACCTTACAAACAAATCAACGCAAAATACTATACCACCCATCTGTATTTCTGGATGCTGTTTTCTGTCTAGTAGTTAACTGCATTTTAGGAAACTAACCTAGTGGTAGGAACCGGATACGCGGATCGTGTAACCTATTCCTGACGATGTTTCTACCGATCGACTCTTCTCGTCCTTTCCAAGGGTAAATCTCGGGGGAACTAAGCCAATAGGATCTTTGGATACATAATAGAAGAAACGAAATATAAAAAGACGCCATGATCAAAGACGCCACTCAGAATTTTATAATCTAGCACTATGACTGGACATAAACGGGAAGCGTTTTGTTTTTTTCCACTTCACCTTACAAACAAATCAGCGCGAAATAATCTACTAGCCATCTACATTTCTGGATGTTGTCTACGTAGTTAACTGCATTTTAGGAAACTAACCTAGTGGTAGGAACAGGATACGCCGAGGAGGCTGGGCAAATCAGTGGAACACTTTCGGATTCGCCACCTCCAACCAATTTTAACTTTTCCGAAATAGGAACAGAAGGAGCCACGCTGCTTATTGGTTCTAATGAAAATCAAACAAACAACTTTTAAAAATAGTTGCAATTTGGGTGTATCAATTCTAAGGATCATTATTACTAATTTCAAAACTGATTTTCATTAGAACAAGGTTTGAGTGGGACTTTCATTAGAAAATTGCAAATCACTTCCCGTCTCCCAACATTCAGGTTTGAGTTACAAATTGATGACTGCATGATTTATTTACGTTATTTTTTGAAATTCAAGACAGTTTATCAATTTGCACCCAGTATTGAGAAAATACAAAATCAGGAAAACTTGGCCAGAATAATTTGAGTCAATTAAATTGGCTCAATTATCAAAACCAAAAAAAGTATTGCGTAAGGAAGTATTCTCGTACGTTGGAAAATAAAGAATTATTTCCGAGTTTGTATTTTCCCAAGAAAAAATTTTAGAAATAAAAAGTATGGAGGCTTACCTGTAACAACAAGTTTTCCAGCCGTGGCTGACAATCGTGTTTCACCTGTAAGTCGATGTTTTGTCTGGCACCTGAAACAAAAATACTCAATGTAGGGCTAACAATTTCACATTAAATTTACATAATTTATAAATAACTAAAGTTATATAATTTATAAATAACTAAAGTTATATAATTTATAAATACTGTTATATAATTTATAAATGATTAAAGTTATATAATTTCACTAAATTATTGTCGGTACGCTTAAACTGAACAATGTGCTAGCGTTACCTGTATTCTTTCAATCCGTCTTCCGGTCGTACATCTTTAATATGCAATTCTCCCGAGGGCAATACCACAAATTTACCATCTTTAAATCACAAAGAATCTAATTAGTTTGTATACTTTCAAAAATAATGAATAATATATTATTCAAGAACAATCGGACATGGCGGGTGCACGGTTAATGTCAGGTCAAATCGGTTTTAAATTTTATTCCGCAAATTGAATAAAATCAATTTTAAATATAGAAAATATCCGGAATGAGTTGTGTTTAAAGCAGACGAGCGTGGTAATTTAGCGTAACAAAGCCTCTAAATTTGTCCTGAGCCCCACCCTTAACACGGATAAACACGGATAAATAATTTCCAAGAAAATTAACTAACCATTCATCTTTGTTGTATCTCGAGGATAGATGTTTTCTTCATTATCCTGCCAAGAAACAATTTCCAAAAATTCTGCTATATATGACCCCATTTTACATTTCATCACAGCAGCATTCTGACTTTAATTTTTAAAACAAATGAGAATTAAAATTTAACTACGGGCGTTAAAATTAATGGTGATGAAAACTTATTGAAATGTTCTTATACCTGATGACATATTCATTTTCAGCAGCAGTGTCGTAGGCTTGGGATACGACTGAAATAAAATAAAATTTGACTTTGTAAATGCATCTTCAAATTGCAATTTCCAAAGAACTTTTCTATTCTCTCCATTTAATTTTCCCTAAGATTTTAAATAGTTCTCATGGATATTGACCCCTGCCACTTAACCAATCCCCCTTCCCTGCCCCGCCCTGCCATGTCATATCCTTCTTGACAGTTGTGTCCTAACCCACCATATATTTCTGAATTCGATGGAGTAAATACCTCGCCAGTTGAAGTCCGCCACTCAGTGACAGCCATATATTCAGTGGAAAATGACACAGAACAAGTGAAAATGATATTGTTTCCTCTATAAATGAATAATTTTTCTATAAAATTGATTCGAATTTATTTTGTAAAAAACAAATTAAGATTTTAACCTGATAACTTGTTTGTTGTGCACTTCCACGAGTACATGTTGTGGTATTACTGGAAAGTTTTTCAAAAATACAGAATGAGATATTGACATGACGTAACAGCCATGTTAATGACCTAACGAGCCCTTTCTAGGGCGGGATGGATACTGGCACACAAATTATTTACATTGGTGTATCCATCCCGTCCAAGGACGGGCTTGATTGGCTATCGAGAAAATCTAACATTAATAGATAATTTGCACCTCTACAATTGTGAATTTGACAGATTCAGTTAGATTCGCAAGTATGAACTTCTCAGACGCTAACAGGTAATCGTCCTGAAATTCTAAGTGACCTGCCATGTCCTATTGCCCCTCCCATAAAATTTTCTAACCCACCATATTGTTTTCCCGAGTCTGGTGTATAAATATCACCAGTCGTTGTTTGCCACTCTGTTACGTACAAGTATTCCGTTGAAAATGAGACTGCGCAAACAAAAATTATGTGATTGCCCCTGAAAAATGACCAGGATGAAAAATTGGGTCATTCCTGAAGAATTTAGCACCAAAAAAGGCTAAATTTACCGTATAACTTGCTTGTCATGAACTTGAACCAAGAGATGTTGCGGAATCACTAAAAAATTAATACGGATTTGGTCATTTTAGTGAAAACCCAACCCAAAATGACAATCATCCCTATAAGTCTCGTCGTATAAAATATTATGGCTCTTTTGCCAAAATCATGCACCCGCCAAACCAATTGTTTCTCGCTTTAGTTCTGACAAATCCTAACCGACCCCATTTCTCAGATGTTGCGGAGTAAGTATCACCATCCGAATCCATCCAAGAAACAACGCTAAAGAAGTCCGTTCCAAATGGAATATAGCAACGCAAAATTCCATAATTTAGCGCATACACGTGGTCATCCTGGGCTTTAATTAAGTAATCTTGATTCACAACTATAAAAAAAAAAGGATTGCAAATTTTGCCGGTAAACCGCTTCATCTTTCATTCCCTTGCAAGCTGCGCATGTCCGTTGTTCTAACCGAAGACACAGGTTTACCGTATTCCTTATTTCGCGGTATGGGCACATCCCCTTGAAACCATTTTTCAATTTCGATAAAGTCGGTCACATACGAGGGACTACAACATTAAAACCACGTTAACTCCACATTAAATCACGTCAAATTTTGTATCTCCGTTTCAATTTACCTCACACATTTAAATACTGCCGAGTTCTTCGAAATAACTTGTTGTCGAAAAATGTCAACCTCGTACGCTTGAGCCACAACTGAAAATAATGAAATTTTGGAACGTTTTGGAAAAATTGGCTGGTCGAAGTAAACGTTATTTTCAAAATTAACCTAAATTAACCCTGAATACACGAGACGCGCATGTCCGAAATGTTCTTTAGTCAGCTACTTTCATAATTTACCGTAATTCTCATTTCTCGGTACTGGAACATCCCCTTGAAACCATTTTTCAATTTCGATAAAGTCAACCACATACGAGGGACTAGAACATTAAAACCCGTGGTTAACCCGTGGTTAAGTGACATCAAATTTTGTTCATGGTTACAATTTACCTCAAACATTTAAATACTGCCGAGTTCTTCGAAATGACTTGTTGTCGTAAAATGTCAACCTCGTATGCTTGAGCCACAACTGAAAATAATCCAATTTTTTGGAACTCTTTGAAAAAATTGGCTGGTTCAACTAAACGTTATTATCCCAATTAGCCTTCAAATTAACCACAATTAACCCGCAAATTAACCCTGAATACACGACAAGCGCATGTCCGAAATGTTCTTTTTCAGCCACATTACCGTAATTCTCATTTCTCGGAACAGGAACATCCCCTTGAAACCACTTGTCAATTTCGATAAAGTCAACAACATAAGATGGACTAAAATTCGAATATATTCAAATTTTATAATAATACTGGCGAACTGGCAATGCGTCTTATTTTAGTCATTTGTAAGGGAACAAACCTCAAACATTTAAAAATAGCAGCGTTTTTTGAAATTACTTGCTGCCGGACAATGTCAACTTCGTAAGACTGCGCAACCACTAGAAAGCAGGAAAAGCCGACGACGGTTAGTTCGATTAAGTAACGCCTAGCGCCTAAGGGCACTCTTTTTTCAGACATTTTGCGCAGCCACGATACTCGGTTTTTCTTGCGCAACAAAGAGAAGAACCCTAACGTAACGCCCTGACCGCATTCAGTTGCCCACAAAAAGTTAGAATCACGTAACTTTTTTTTAATTTTTTAGGTAACTTCTGTCGTGGGTTATGTTACTACCCTGTGGTAATTTGCTAACTACCAATTTTTTTGATTTCCCCTCTTTTCTTTCACAGGAGAAAGAGAGGGCAAGTAGAAGAGAGAAAATTCAAAAATTGGCAGTTAGCAAATGACAATACGGTAATTTTCGTTCTTCGCATTGTCCCAATGATTACTAACTTTTTTAATAATTATTGGGTTGGAAGCCAACAGCCTTAGAAGAGATTCTACTCGAAAAATAATCGAATTGATTACAAAAGTACGTAAAAATTGGCAGTTAGCAAATGACAATACGGTAATTTTCGTTCTTCGCATTGTCCCAATGATTACTAACTTTTTTTAATAATTATTGGGTTGGAAGCCAACAACCTTAGTAGATTCTACTCGAAAAAATAATCGAATTGATTACAAAAGTACTACGTCAAAGATTAATTCCTCATCCATGTCCGATTTCTTCTGTTTTACAACAATCAAAATTCACTGTACCATAAATTTTCTGTTCCCTTATTGGAACGTCCCCATGAAACCAAGAGTCAACTTGAATAAAATCGCCGACGTATGAAGGGCTTATATGAAAATATACAGTAAATATTTGTAGCAATTTTTTTTTAGCAGTTGTAGTAGCTTCCACTTTGCAATTTTTCTAACATCGCTGAATTACCTGATACATTTGAATATAGCAGAATTATGCTTGATAATGTCCTCATCGTATACTTTTGTTGCATAACTTTGGTACACCACTTCAAAAAGACAAACGAATTTTATATTTGACAGTCTTATCCTTATTTACATTTTTAATAAGTCTTTCATATTTACACAACAAAGGTCAAGGCTAATTTACTTTCACGCATACGCGTACAGCCTGATTTCCGTTTTATCTTTAACGAAGCTCTTACACCGGTTTATGTACCATTTCATGCGTACGGCGAATTAGTTTTAGGGAATCAATTCCGAATCTCCGAATCTCCGTAACACGTTTCCAGCCAATGTCCGACTGATCCGTAAAATGAAAATCGTTTTACCAAAATTATCGTTTCTGGGTAGCTTCACACCATCCAGTACCCAATCCTCTACTCGGACAAAGTCAGTCACAAAAGGAGGACTTAAGGAGCAAGTGAAAATTGCATGGTTCTGAATTATCGCGTGCTGTTTTATGACGTCGACTTCATAATATTGCGTAATCACTTTATAAATAAACAAATAATAATAATTATTATTATTGCGTAAAGGGTGTAAAAAAAATATTTTAAAAAAAAAACGGCATTTTGCCCGCACCGGACCGCAGACGTAACTTAATACCTATTGACCTAAACCGGAATCCTACATGTCCGATATGTAGGCTGAAACGAATGGAATTACCGTACTGTCCAAGACTACCAATTCGCTTAATTGGGACGTCATCCTGAAACCAACTTTCCACTTCCAGGAAATCAATTACGAAGGCTGGTGTAAACAAGCATTTGAATATTGCATTGTTCTTAAAAATCACGTCCTCTTCAAAGACTTTAGCGGCGTAGTGTTGATTTACCACTACAAATAATTGGTATTTGATTAATTTGGAAATAAAAATTGAAATTGAAAAATTTTATCCTTATCCATACTAATGGAGTAAAAACCGCGAATTTAGACACCGGTTGCGGTTTTATAAGAATCAAAATAACGAGAATTTGTTTTGTTTTTTGTGTTTTGTTGAGAATTGTGAACAGGAAACGTTTTGCTAGTTTCAGCGATTCTCATGGCTGACCAATTTACTATTAGCCGGAGCACACCGTGAAGCCGATGTTCCTGAATATTGTCGCAAAATTGACTTTGACATACCAAACTTCTCGTTATGCTCAACTGGTGTCTCATCAATAAACCAACTGGTCACAACCACGGATCCTGAGACTATGGCGGGAATGTTACATTTTGTAATTTGATTATTCCCAGAAATTACAAAGTCATCCATGACACTTGTTGCATAAGGTTGGCTAACAACTAAAAGTTACAAAATCAGTGGTATGCTGAGAAATAGAAGCTTCCCAAACAGTAACCAAATTAACAACAGTATCAGCGTTGACGTTATCGTGGCAGAGGACGAGCAGAGGCCACATTTATAATTCCAATTTCCAGAAAAACAAAATCTCAACGAACCTGCTCTGACGTGAACATCTCGTGAATTAATTGTTCCAACGCTGTTTCGAGCCAAGCAGATGTAAGTTTGCGCGTGGACTTCTTGACGATAGTCTTCAGCTCGAAAAGGAGGAAAAACCAAAGCGCCAGATGCCAAAACCTAAAAAAAAACATCAAATTAAAAAAAAAGTTAAATTAGAAATTGTCATATAACTTATATAATCATAAAATTTTGTCCATTTCAAGCCATTTCACGTCTGCAAAGGGAGATTTTGAATTTTAGTTTTCAAAAAAACGATTTGGAGAGTGTCTTCAACTCGTTCTACGTTCCCTTTCAAAGGCTTTACTTTTTAAGGAATTGAAATGACAGATGCATAGGCTGAAAGGATAGAAAGCTTTCCTGTGAAGATGAATCCCAAAAAAAGACAGATGTTCTTTGAAAAGACCAACTGAGGATTCCCTGGAAGGTTGTGCTCTGAGGAAGGGCCCAAGACATACCTGTCGTAAGCCGGGAACGTCTCCAATTGCTGTACCATCTGCCCGAAGCCAAATAATTTCTGGTTGTGGATTTCCTCGAGCTTGACATGGAATCTCAGCTCCGGTTGAATTCGAGAAATCCATCTTGGATGGTGGTTCCCTCACAAAGACGGGTCCACTTTCCTCATCCGTGGTTCCAGTTCCAGGTGAATTTGCATGACCTATCAAATCGAAAATAATTATAAATCCGAAAAAAACTACAACCCGGATTACCACTTACGTTAGGGTTTTCATGCTTGTTCATATCTTATTTACATAATTGTGACTGAAAGTCTTAACACCAGTTTCTAGTTCAGCTCATTGGAAGTTCTGAGAAAGTATCTTTAAACTTTAAAATAGCCTTGAATCTGCAGCTCGTTTTTCTTTTTTGTAATTTTTTTCCTTCTGCTGCCCGTCCCTTTGCTTCATAAAAAAAGTGGCCCTACCCTTCGTTCTCATTAAAGGGCACGTGTGCTATTCTTCTTCAAATCTAATCCTGCAGCAACTTGGATCCGTAGTGCATCTGTTCCCGAAGCAACAAATGCCGTGTGCCCATCATAAAATCATGACAATAGGTCCCCATCTACCAGGATGCTTCTACCAGGGCCCTTTAAATAACCCCACCAGAAACCTGAACTTTTCTATATGCATTCTACGCTTCTGTTATTCATTCTTGTCCAAGGCCCTTTTGTACTGCTAATGTCCATCTCTTCTATAAA
>JABASL010000923.1:0-13112 GCA_019775825.1 Neanura muscorum | reverse complement strand
ATTTCAAAGATCACTTTATGGATTTAAATGCATTGAATTATTGAAATGATATCATTGTAAAGAAAATTCTAGAATCTTTCTTTGATTCAAAATATATCAAAATATGGGAGAAAATTTGTAAAAATAAGTTAGAAATTTTACTAAAAAAAGTTTACTAAATTTTTGTATTTTCTCTTTCGTAAAACTTTTTTTTTTACAAAAACTTCCTCCTTCACAAACGGAGTTTGGACAGTTATGCAGGATCGTAGACAATTCTTGCTGTGAGAGAAAGTTGCCGTGGAGTTTGTCATTACAAAAGTAAAAAGGCCGTACGGAAACAGTGTTGGGATTCTGTATGTTGGTGATGATGAAAAGTGTAGGGATCCCTTGGAGGTCCTTAGATCGTGATTAACATGTGGAACAGTTGAGTTTGACAGTGAGCATCTGACATTTTATTGACAGGTGTAGAAGAAGTTAGTCCTTTGGCATCTGTCAGCTTTATGGCATGATTCACAAAAGACTTCTCATGAAGGTTCCCATCACAAATACATGATAGATTGGTCCCTCTTCCCTACTTTTCCATCCACAAATGGCACGTGCAGGGATTTGCAAATAAGATTTCCAATAAGTTGGTCCCCTTCTTCAAGGAACATTTTCCGACTTTTGATAATTATCGTAAGCCACACATAATTCCTCTCAAGTGAGGGCGAGACAAGGACACTTGGGAAGAGGCCATAAGTGCTAGAACGTTTTCAAAAGGGTTTCATTCAAAATTTATTCAAAATTTACTGGGAGTTCAAGTTTTCGGATTAAGCAGTATGTAGTATTTGGATTTGAAATCTGCGGTTCTATTTGCGGTTTTAATTATCTTAATTTCTTCAGTCAAGCGTAACATTTCCTGGCAAAGGAGAAAGTCACAACCGTGCCGCTAAATTCAAATGAGCTCATGTCACACACCATGACTTTTTGCCAAAATCGACAGATTTTGTTAAACCCAGCCCCCCCCCCNAAGCGTAACATTTCCTGGCAAAGGAGAAAGTCACAACCGTGCCGCTAAATTCAAATGAGCTCATGTCACACACCATGACTTTTTGCCAAAATCGACAGATTTTGTTAAACCCAGCCCCCCCCCCAACGCCCCTTTTGCACACCTTAACGGATCAAAAGTTAAAAAATTCACAATAGTTAACCAAGGGTCCCCGTTCCCTGGTTATTTCAGAAAATTCTGAAACTTGGACCATAAACTACGTACTCGGGTAGCCATTATTTTAAAAATAGGAGCAGATCTCCGTGGTCTGAAATTTAAAATTTTATTTTTGGGGCCAAATTTTGAAAATCCTGATGGGCCTTAAGCCCATGCTTTTTGCTAGGTTTGTAGCTCTAGGCAATGAGGCGGATTTTCAAAATCTGGCCCCAAAAATTAAAATTTTGAATTTCGGAAAACGGAAATCTATTTTTTAAAATCATGGCTACCCAAATATAATTTACGGTCCCAGTATCAGAATTATCTGAAATAACCAGCTCGAGACCACCCCTGGTAAGTAAAGCGTCTTGTTTTAGTAGAAGTACAATAGTTCTAGAAATTGACAAAATTGAGACAGGTATCTAATTTGAATTTCAGCGCTTAAACTTTTAAAATTTTATTTTTTGGGCCAAATTTTGAAAATCCTGATGGGCCTTAAGCCCATGCTTTTTGTTAGGTTTGTAGCTCTAGGCAATGAGGCGGATTTTCAAAATCTGGCCCCAAAAATTAAAATTTTGAATTTCGGAAAATGGAAATCAATTTTTAAAAATCATGGCTACCCAAATATAATTTACGGTCCCAGTATCAGAATTATCTGAAATAACCAGCTCAAGACCACCCCTGGTAAATAAAGCGTCTTGTTTTAGTAGAAGTACAATAGTTCTAGAAATTGACAAAATTGAGACAGGTATCTAATTTGAATTTCAGCGCTTAAACAAAAATTTGAATTTTGGAAACAAAATACGCTAAATTTGAATTTGAAACAGAGAATATCAAGCCATTTTTACCACCCTTCGTCCCACCCCCATTTTCACCCATCCAGAATTTTGTTTTTCTCGGACAGCATTTTCAACTCAAATTTTTGGCTCACACACTAAGGATTGGCTCATTTGAAATAAAAGTCACAGTATAATAGAAAGCTTAACCACTTGGGTTTTCAAATTGATTTTCATGCTTCCTTTCAGAAGAAATTGTGGTGATGTGGGGAAAAAGCTTGAAAATGGATAATTTATAGAGTGGATGATGGGAAGACAGTAGAACGTGTGCGTGTGAAAGGGAGGACGAAGAAAGTAATATCACGATGCCAAAAAATGTTGAAGGACTTTCTTCTTAGCCCCCCAAAAGTAAATAAAGAAAAAAAAGTGTGTAGAATTGGTATAAGAAAAAACGTGGTAAGTTTGAAAGATTGTAAAAGATGTGATTTCTTTAGAACGTTTTTGTGGAGGGCCCTGCATGATGATGATGATTTGGGCCTAAAGAAAAGAAAAAAAAAGTGAATCAGGTTTCTCCATTTCACTTTCCCCATTGTCTCCCACTCTACTTTTTGGCGCGTCGTTTCCCTTTCAAAAAAAAGAAAAGAAAGGATGTGCGGCTCAGGGCCAAAAAATCAGAACAGAATAGAGCATTTTCCTTCTACTTTTTTTTCTTTTTCAATTTGCGTCAGTATCCGGTAAAATGATGGTGCAAAAATTGAAAAACAAGAGCAAAACTCCGCCTTTACAAAGATAGACTTCTGACAGTAGTCTTTTTCACTTTCACTTACAATTTCTACATATACCATGCCTCTATTTTGGAATACCAAATTTTTATTTTAAGAAATATAGTTACTAAGCCCTGTTTGACCGATACATCGGTCTTTTTACAGGTTTTCAAAAGTTAAATTTACAAATAACCCAATGGTTCGGCCAAAAACAAAAATTCCAATGTGATTCAAACAAACATTTAATGGTTAGTGCATGCGGAGAGCTTTCTAAAGCGCGTTTAACTGTCTTCGCTTTCTCTTTTTTCATTTTGTTTTTCTGACGAACTGGAAATGAGCTAAGCCTGGTACCGTAAAGCCTATTGTAAATTTAAAAAATCTAGAAAATTTGCTTCCAGTTTCTCTGAAAATCGAAATGAAAGCAGAGAAAGTTGAACGCTTTAAAAAATCTTTCTGTTGATAGCGTTCCCCCACACGGGGGAAATCGGTTGTTGAAAATACCGATTAATTGGCCTCGGGTTGATTAAAAACAACTACACAAAATCGAATAAAAAAATTTAGGGTTTGAACATTTGGGTATAACACTTCAATTTTCCCTTGTACCCTCTTCAAGTGCCGATGAATCGGCTCCGGTTTAGGCAAACCCAGCTGCACCGTAGCAAGTCAGTCACACAAAAAGGTTTTGAAAGTTTGGCTCTAATATTCCTAAATAATTTTTCTTTATACCCACCTAAAGTGCCAATGAATCGGCCTGCCCTTTACGGTTTAGCCATCGATTATCATTGTGTCTTTGCAAGGTAACACAAATATTTTCCCGGCCTACCGTCGGGCTTGTTTAAGCCGAACTGAACTGGGTATGCACAGTTAATTTCTGGTAGATGCTTAACACAAAAAACTATGGGTGCTGAGCCCGCTTCAAATAATATAAATATTAATATCAATTAATATAAATAAAAATTAATATCAATTAATATAAATAAAATTATCGGGTAATCGGCTTCGGTTCGGCAAAGCCAGTTTGGGAAGCCGATGGAAAATTAGGGGCCCTGTATTTTCCCATGCTTAGCAGAACGATATGTTCGGCAAAGCCAGTTTGGGAAGCCGATGGAAAATTAAGGGCCCTGTATTTTCCCATGCTTAGCAGAACGATAACACTTTTTTTTTGTTTTCTACCTAAACCGAAATATATGGTTGTGAAGCCTGCATTCCTAGAATTCCTTTTGTTAGACAACAAAGTATGCTATTATTTTACCCACACAATTTTACTTGGTATGCATTCAGCTAAGAAAGGAACGCTTGAAGCGTACTTTCTCTAAACGCTTCAAGCGCCAAGGTTCAAAATGGAATTTTGTGAAGCGATGCAATGATAGCAGGAGACTTGAAAAAGGAAAGGAACTAATGGACATCCATTTACTCTCTGTTGTTACAGCCTTTAACCGACAGTCCAGACACACATACACTTTCCCCATTTGATTTTACTTTCCTCCCGCCATTCACCAATCCCGCCAACAACTTTTATGGTACCAGAATTTGATAATGGACATCCATTTACTTTCTGTTGTTACAGCCTTTAACCGACAGTCCAGACACACATACACTTTCCCCATTTGATTTTACTTTCCTCCCGCCATTCACCAATCCCGCCAACAACTTTTATGGTACCAGAATTTGAAAAAAAAAATTCCCCACCGCCCATTTTCCATCACGTCGTCATCTACACGACGACCAAAATTCTTTTGGCTTTAGGTTCACTTTTATGACCCACCCATTTCATAAAAGCTCAACGACCATGTTAGAACCCTTCAAAATAATGCCTTTCCCGCCAAATCCAAATTGTCCAGATCATCCAATTTGCGATTTACCACCTTTTTCAAGTCATTCTATTTGGGGGTTCTATTCTGGGGCAGGGGCGAAAAATCCATTCCACCTGCTTTCTCATCTGCCAAATCTGCTAAATGATTTTCTAAACAACTCAATTTAAACACAAATAGAATGAGCCAGAAAAATTTCAGTTCAGTGGCTTTTTTAAAGCATGTTAAAAAAAACAGCTTTCACCTCAATTTTTCGGGTTAATTGTAAAACTACTGTGACCTCGGACCCGCCATTAGCCATGCTCCAATACCAAGAAAGCTGTAGCCAACAATTGACAGTTAGTTGCTACATAAGTTCCTTCAAATCCTATCCTAACGTAACCTAAACAAAAAAAATTAACCCTGTATGGCGTCGAACCCTGGACAACGAAAGCACATTTGGCACAAAACAGGCTCCGTATTCTCAGAATTCAGTTGTGCAATTTGTTCAAATAATTGACACTATTGAGCCAGAATTAAGATATAATTGGGTCCAAATTGGGACTGTATAGGAATCTAAATGGTAGGTGAGCAGGTGAAAATTTCTTTACGAAAGGGTGGGAATTTTGAAATGAAACTGTCACCAGTTGACTTTGTTTTTGGTAAAACGAGTTTCAAAATTCCAATTGGAAGATAATAAAATCCGAGGCTTTCCTCTTTACTTTTTATGAGGGACACTTAAAAGGCGGCACACTTGAAAATGAGATTTTGTTTGGGGCGGGTTAGAATAGCGGGAAGATTCGAAATGCTTCCGCCGCCACCACTTTTCTATTCCTTAATGAAATTCTCTTCCTCTTCCGTCTCAATTGGATTAAATGGGTGGTTGGCTCTTACTAAAGGAAAGTAAAGGAGACTTAACACCAAACTTAAGTCAACTACAAAAATAATCTTCTATATTTTAATGCCCTAATTGTAGTAGGCTTGTGGGTGGGGTGTAGTCGGTGTACGCAAGCAGGTAAGTGAAAGGTAAAGGGTTACGCGACCAGGGTTCACCAAGTCCACGCTTCTCTTGCCCAACCAAACCACCCCTTTACTAGGGAAAATTTCGAAGGTTGGTGTCCCTCTCCCATTGTGAGGGGTCACGTTCGGGAAAATTCCACTGGCCCTAGTTTTCAAAGCTTTAATAAAAATGTCAAAAATATAAATACATATTTATATAAATATAAATATTTCTGTATAAATATTTATAACAATAATTTAGAATTAAAATTTTAAAATTAAAAGTTTAAAATTAATATTCCCTGTACAAATTTTAATATCCACGGATTCAGGTACAAAAATTGTGACAAGTTCTGCTTGGATTGGCATCCAATTGAGTTGGAATTACAAAAGACGAGTACCCAGGGGTATGATGCCCTTCCAGTGATTTGGTGAACCCTGCCCCGGTAGATTTGAATTTTGGATTCAGGCGGAAGAAAAAGAATGTGGTGTAGGAAATAAGGGCTTTTAGGGCTTGTGCCCGTGCGTGATGGTTTATTCTGATGGAATGATGGTATATGGCTGGGTGAGTTAGGATTTAGGGATCTTTTGGTTGGTGAAAGTGTGTTTTATTGAGGCTTATGACTAAGGAAGTTGTGACGTTGTGAGTGAGTGGAGTGATGATATGTGTGAGGAGTCAGTTGTCATATTAGAGTAAAATGTCCATTTGACATGACTATATTTCCAAATGGCACACAACTAAAGTCTTATCTTCACCCACATAATGGAATCCCTCAGTCACACTCACTCTGACCTCACAATGGAATTTAATGGCAGGAAGAAAGAGAAAGTAAGGGCTCAGGAGGGAAAGTGATAAATGCCAGACCGAGGACTGCTTTTAGTCCATAATGCTAACGCATATCTCCAGGCTACCCGAGGCACAGGCCCAAAATAGCCGGGTCATCCCAAACTACCCGTGGCTCATTTCGAAGATCCCGGGTCAACCCCAAACTACCCGTGACCCATGCCGCCCATAGTGCTAGGGACCGCCGCCCCCTAGTCGTCCTCATCTTGGATTTCAAGAGTTCATGGCTTGTCTTCGTTGGGACCCTTATTGTGAAACTGTCACTTATCCCATTAGTTTTTGTCCAAGGAATGTAACGGAAGCGGCAAGGATAATAGTGGAGAATGCGTGTGGAAGATGGTGGGTGACAGGTTGACGTAAACAAAATAGAAACTAAAATTCCTTAGTGTACAACTCTCAGTGTACTTGTCAAAATTTCTACCTTTCACAACATAACACTTTCTCCAGAATCTAAATACTTCAACTTCCGTCAACCAACAAACAAGGGACAGCCCAGAGAAGCATACCATCAGTCCAAAGTCACAGAATTATAGAAATTTTAATAATATATGCAAATCAAGGTGATGTCAAACCAAATTTAGGGCACAGATACAGTCATAATCTCAAAATTACAGCTCCAACGAAAGCAAACCCGTATCAAGCTTCTTTTTATTTTTTTTATTTTTTTTTTGAAAAAAACTAAGCCTTTTCCTTAGAGGTGTTGCTAGTTTATGGAGAGATTTTTATAGCGTGTTCAACTTTCTCCGCTTTCTCTATTTTTATTTAGGTTTTTTTTTCAGAAACTGGAAACAAGATGAGCCAATCTAATGACATTGTTTACGTCCTATCCGACCAGCCCATTATTCTAAATTCTAAAATAAATAAAAATTTAGTTTCTCTGAAAACGGAAACGGAGGCAGAGAAAGCGGAGAAAGTTGAACAGGATAAAAAAAATTTGTTTCCAGTTTCTTTGAAAACCGAAATACAAAAAGAGAAAGCGGAGAAAGTTGAACAGGATAAAAAAACAGAAATTTTGTTTCCAGTTTCTTTGAAAACCGAAATACAAAAAGAGAAAGCGGAGAAAGTTGAACATGATAAAAACACAAATTTTGTTTTCAGTTTCACAGAAAACCGAAACGGAAAAAGAGAAAGCGGAGAAAGTTTGACACGATTTAAGAAACTCTCTGTACTTTGAACTTTGAGCTTAGGACTTCGACTTTGAACTTTTACTAGGGTTTACTAAGGTTACCAAGAAGGTAGACAGGTCAGTTGACCTTTTGGTTGAGACTAACGCGGTTAGGCCAGCTTTTCTTTTACACTATGAAAGAAAGCTTAAGTTTTGATTAGTAATTGGAGATTAAATCTTAAATTTCATTGGTCAAAAGTCCAGGGGTGGGTACGTGTTGAGTAGGGTTGGATGAACACAAATGTGTATTTTCCATGTTTTTTCTTGTGAAGTCGTTGGAATTTTATGCCGTTCTCCTTAGCTTTCTCCCTATTTCCTTCCTTTTATTCTTCTTCCTCTCCAGAAATTCGGAATTACTTTCTCCGCCTTCGCTTCAACGACTTCCAGCCTCTCAACCGCTTAATTTATGATCCCCCAGCACAACCTCCCTCAAAAGTAAAGCCACATTCAGAATAACACAGAGACACAATCACCTTTAGAGCCTCTGACAAGAGCTTCAAGGCCTAAAACTAGGTCATGGAACAACTTCCTGCCATGGCAAAAACTGCGATGAGTCTTCTGGTAAAACTGCGATGAGTCGATAAGAACCACACAATCTTCTTCATAATTCCACCAACTTACCTGCGTTTTCTTCTTTTTTTTTAAATTCAGGTGGTGAAGAAGGAGAGAAACTTAGTTTCATCATGGCCCTGGGCTTCATCTACTTTTCAAACTGTTCCTCATATTTTGAAAGGGCCTACAAGGCCCTTGGACCAGACTTTCCTAACTTTCTCATCAACCTAGATGGTGTACTTGAAGTTTTGAAACATTCAAGTCAAGGGTGAGATAGTACCAAACTATACAAATTTAACATCTTGACCTCTGACCATTTAAGTTTAATTGAGTACTTAACAAGTAAGTCTTAACGTAAATTGTTAACTAAATGAGGCAGATAGGAATTCAGCTTCGGGGAGCGTCACAATATCGTCCAGATTCCCTCACACTGAACTTTTAGTATTTAAAACTTCAAAAAATTGATGCCTAAAAAAAAACTTTAATTCCACAAGACAAAAATTTCGAAAAGAAAAAAATGACTAAAACTAAAAATCGTAATACAATTTCCGTTCAAATTGAAAAGGATTTAGCGGTTGAGAAATTACAAAAAAAAATAAAATAAAAAATTTCAATTGAAATAAAAAAAAATATTCGGCTGGAGTAAGGCAGAGGGTGCCGGTTGTAACCTCCCATTGTAACCTCCAGAAGGAAGCCCCAAAAACCGAAAAAATAAATAAATAAAAATTTTCGGCTGGAGTAAGGCAGAGGGTGCCAGTTGTAACCTCCCATTGTAACCTCCAGAAGGAAGCCCCAAAAACCAAAAAAATAAAATAAAATAAAAACTCTACAAATAAAATTTCGAAAACATTTAGTACCTAAACATGAAACTCCAGTGCCTTAGTTCAACCAAAATTTGCTTATTTTTTTGGGGGAAAATCTGGCGCTTTTTTGTAACCTCCCATTGTAACCTCCAGAAGGAACCCCCAAAAACCAAAAAAAAATAAAAATAAAAATAAAAACTCTACAAATAAAATTTCGAAAACATTTAGCACCTAAACATGCAACTCCAGTGCCTTAGTTCAACCAAAATTTGCTTATTTTTTTGGGGGAAAATCTGGCGCTTTAAATCTTTGATTTGAGTTCCCGGCATTTTTGATTTTGTAAATTTTATCGAAATAAATTATTTGAAATTTTGCTTTGATTTTTTGAGTTTTGAGAAATTCTGTTTTGTTCATATCAGGTTGGCCATGATGGGAAATATCAACGAGACGATAATTACAACGCGTGAGCCATCAAGTATGGAAACGCTGGAAGGTTATGAGCCGGAATCCCGTCATTACACTGTCCTTTATAAAACGAGTTCTTCCGAAGAGCTCCTTGGTCCATTTTTCCAGAGTCTCTTAACTGCCATTTCTACTAATTTGTATTCATCCCAAGTTTCTATTGAAACTTCGGGTCCAGAACCAATAGGAAATAGTCAAGGATCGCCAGAAGGTCAAAATGGACGACCTGAGTTTCAATTTCAGTATAATCTGACGTTGGTTAGCAAGGAGAGGCCAGGAATTGGGAAGGCGTCCATTTGTGATAAGTCACTGGATCTAGCCTTGTCAGTCCGAATGTTCAGTCAAGCCTTTCCCTGGCATTTCATTCTGGACAAGGAGCTTCGAATTGTTCAACTGGGGTCATCTCTTCTGAAATTGTTTGCTCCGACCTTTCTAGTCCATCAACAACAACCCAAACAAGGAAGCAGTGGTCCATCTTGGTCCTCAACAAGAGTCACTCACTTCTTTCAATTCGTTCGTCCACAATTGGGAAAAGAAATATCGTTTGAGACAATTTTCCAACGACTGAACACACCCTTTCTTCTTCGTCTTGTTCATTTAGCAAGGAATAATGGGGCCAATCAACTAGCTGAGGTTTGACCATCATACAATTTATTCCTGCCCTTCTTCCTTCATTGTCTTCCTTTGTCCAGAAAAAAAACTTTTGTCTGTGCTGGAGGTCCTCAAAGACTTTCTTCCAGGCAGAAGTTAATTAAGAGAGCATGCCCAATGGCACTTTCTCAAGAAAAAGTTCACTTTTTAATGCTCCCGCTAGACTTTAAATTCCTAAGAAAAACGCAAAACTTAGCCCTTGGCAAAACTATGTGCAGATAAGTAGCGGACATGTGACGAACAGACAAACAGGAAGTTTTCCTATCCTTGCAAGAATAATCCAACTGCTATTTAAAAGCTCCCAGCGAAAGGAACGAAAATTGGCAATACGATCACGCTAAAAACAGGTTAACCAAGTAGCAGAACTGTGACGGACAGACGAACAATTCTTATTAGAGTAATTCGAAGTCCTTTGAGAGAACACAGCAATTAAGGCATCCCGTCATTATGACCTTTGACTTTATAGGGACGAAAATGTATCTTGGTCAACTCCCCTTACATTAATAACAAATTGTTTTAACCTTTGAACTTTCCCTTAAACACAATATTAACCGTTCACCCTACACGTTGAAAGCTGTCTTGACAGTTTAGTTGGCTTACAAAAATGGGGTATTTCGGCCCTTGGGTTGCAAAACTGGGGTATTTTTACCCTTGGCTTACATCCGTTCACCCTACACGTTGAAAGCTGTCTTGACAGTTTAGTTGGCTTACAAAAATGGGGTATTTCGGCCCTTGGGTTGCACAAACTGGGGTATTTTGACCCTTGGCTTACAGAAATACGGTATTGTGACGTTTGGCTTATAAGAATGGGGTATTTTAACCTTGGCTTACAAAAACGAGGCATTTTGACCCCTGGCTTACAAAAAACGGGGTATTTTGACCCCTGGCTTACAAAAAACTGGGTATTTTTACCCTTGGCTTACAGAAATGGGGTATTTCAACCCTTGGCTTACAATAAACGGGGTATTTTGACCCTTGGCTTACAATAAACGGGGTATTTTGACCCTTGGCTTACAAAAATGGGGTATTTCAACCCTTGGCTTACAATAAACGGGGTATTTTGACCCTTGGCTTACAAAAATGGAGTATTTTTTACCCTTGACTTATAAAAACGGGGTATTTTGACCCTTGACTTACAAAAAACGGGGTATTTTGATCTTGGCTTACAAAAAACGGGGTATTATTACCATTGGATTACAAAAATTGGTTATTGTGACCCTTGTCGGTAACTCTAAAAGTTATTTTGAGACAGGTTATTCCTAAATATGCTGCATACAATCGTAGTTTTTCATCTGCGCAACTTGTAACTTACTTTTTACGCGTTTCTTGGAACTTTTGTGCCATTTTTATATAATACTTAACCTTGGTCACTTTCACCTTTGACCCTTGAACTTAGTTCCCAAGTAAAACGATCAATTCCTGTACTTGGACCATAAGGAACACAAAACAAAACCATTAAATGTTTGACATCGAGAGCATAAAGTTGCTTCCGCTTAACCTAATTGTGTTATTTCTTGGACGCTGAGGCCAACTGTGAGAAGAATTGATCAAGGGAATGGAATTTATTCTTTTGTTTATTGCTCAACTAGTTAAATATTTAATTCAGCTTCAAATTCAGTGCCCTTTTCCATTGTACGATGACATGGAGGAGGCCCATAAAACGACTTTTATTCCAAAGCCATTTCCTTTCTCTCTCGTTAAATCAAACACAATTCGGGAGTCAAGTACCCTTCTAAACTAGATTTTGGACTCTGAGGCCGTAGAATTTGGAAAATGGGGGCATAAATAAGGGGCCGTTCCTATTCTGATATTGTTTTTTATTTCTTGTGCAGGGTATGGAGTTGAAAGGTCAAATGATTGACTGCTGTGAGTCTCAATGTTTACTATTTCTTGGGTCACCGCTCATTGATGGTTTGGAAGGTCTCACCACCAGAGGTCTTTACATCTCAGATATTCCAATACATGATGCTACAAGGGATGTCATTCTCGTTGGAGAACAGTCACGTGCTCAGGTAAGGGACCCATGAAAATATGACCCATGACCTGACCCTCCCCATGAATAACTCCCATAAATTTTTTATACTCTTTTGACGTGTGTGGCCACGGTGTCAGAATCGCTGTAGTTATTCATACATTAATATTATTAATATTTCCGTTAATATTTCCGCAAAATTTCGAAATTTGATACCCACGAATCTTGGGGAAACTAGTTTTGTACCAAAATAATCGCAAAAAGTGTCATTCCAGTGCCAGTTTGTGGCTTAACTACCTAAATGAAAAATTTCAGAATTCTTGAAATTTGATCTGCGCATGCGCTATAGGGTGCAGTCCTTGTCAATTGTATTGTTTGTGAACGATTTCATATCTAATTGAATTAGGCTCATCGTCCTGTCAATTTTGTCTAATTTTGGATGATTTCCAAAAATTTTGAGACTGTTCTGAGCATATTTCTAAAAACCTAAGCAATTCTCTGTAAGATTTTTCCAAAAAGTAAAGAACGTAAGAAACTAAAGACAATATTCGAATAAAACGAAACAATGGCAGTGCAGTTGTGGGAAAAAATACATTTGAAGAAGAGGGCGGCCGGGTTTTTTTTTTGCGGGAAAAGATTTTGGGCCGCGATTTGAATCCGATTAGGAAAGGAAATCCTTTCCTCCATTTTGGTGTCTCCTTCGACGTGTTGCTATCTCGCAATTTTCCTTCACTCCTCTTCTTAGTCGCATTTTAGTGAATCGCTGTCCTCTTCAATCCATTCCAGCTCCCACATTCTTACCACTAATCTTCTTCAGTCACTCACTCTCAGTGACGCTTCTCAACCTTCTTACTTCAACCCTTCAGTGCAGGGGCCTGAAGTCGGGTGACGAGGACTTCCACCTTCAAAATAACCTGTTAAACCGAACTAGAACCGAAACAACAGAAAAATTTTGCGAAAACTTTTGCGAAAAAATGCCCTCAACACGTCGCTTAACGCAAAGTATAGAGTAGCTCATGTTTTAGTCTCCGCTTCATACTCAAATTTCAGGAAATGACCATTTTTGTAAATTCTATGTCACAGAAACTTGTAAAGGTGTAATAACCGGTTAACCGCCGCTCATAATTTGTAAAATTAAAAAATTTTGGACAAAATTCTGTTTGAAAAAAAAA
>JABASL010000922.1:0-13127 GCA_019775825.1 Neanura muscorum | reverse complement strand
CTGGACTCGAACCACCGCCCACTCCTGGATAGGGTGATAACCTATCCACTCGGACTACGAGACCGGAGTACAATAATTTTTTTTTACAAAATTAATGGGAACTAAATGGGAACTATAAAATTTTATTACTAGAAAATTTAACTAAAAATTTTATTGCCAGAAAGTTTATCCAAAAATTGCATTCCCATAAAATTTATCTAAAAATTTCATTCCCATAAAAACCAAAGAATTTTATATCAAAAAAATTTTGTAACCAAAAATTTTATACCCAAAAATTTTAAGGACGTTTTTTGCAAAGTTTTAGATTACCAAAAAATGTCATTTGAGCCCATAACAAAAGTAAAGGATGAGCTCAGAGGGCAAAATGTCGCATTTCGCAAATGATTCTCATGTTTGCCAACACTTTTAATAAAATTATTCTTATAAATCACAAAGTACAAGTTCCCTTGTCTCTTTTCATCAAGCTAATGGCATAGAAAAGACGAGTAATTGGAAATTTGCCAAAGAATCAAAATCATTTTGATCCTCTGTCTCAAAGTACAAGTACAAAAGTTACAAGTTCCTAGTTTTAGTGCAACCAAAATCATGAGATGAACAGTGTATTGTGTCTCTTTGCAAAAAAAAATTTGTAGACTAAAAAAAATTGTAAATTGTGTTGTTTCATGATTTAGGAACCTCGGGATTTTTTAATCTTCGATGGAGCTCATCTCCTTTTGTTCTTTGTGTCGCTTAATGCTTAATGTTCAAAAGTGGGAAGGCGGATTAAGTTTAGTTGGAACTGATTCAGAAGTGCTCCAAAAAAAAATAACCGAACGGGGTACAAGAAATTGTGTAACAAAAGAAGGGAAAACTAAAAGGCACGTTCCAGACGGAAGTGAAGAATCCAATTAGGATTACGAATAAATTCCTTCTTAAAAGCAGCTTTAGAAAATTCTACTCAAAACCAACACTTTCTTCCTTGTTTCAACAATTTCCAGCCATTTCCAGCGTTCCAGCCCCCCACCACCACAACGCTACCATCCTAAAGACGTTTCAAATAACTCAATCTCGCAAATTCAAAAACACAAAAATCCTATTTCAAGGAAAACGTTCGAAACTTGTTTTTGTTCATTTCAAACAAACGCCAAAGGGCATTCGAATTAGTTTCCCAAATTTTTCCTTAATTTCCCAAACTTTTCAAAAGTTTCCCAAATTTTTCCCCAATTTCCCAAATTTTTCCTCAATTTCCCAAACTTTTCCTAAGTTTCCCAAAATTTTCATAAATGTCCCAAATTTTTCCTCCATTTCCCAAACTTTTCCAAAGTTTCCCAAAATTTTCATAAATGTCCCAAAATTTCCTTAAACTTCCCAAAGTATCCTTAAATTTCCTAAAATGTCCCTAAATTTCCGAGCACTTCCCTAAGTTTCTCAAAATTTCCTTAAATTTCCAAAAACTTCCCTAAGTTTCTCAAAATTTCCCAAACAGAAAATCCTACATCGGCATTGAATTATTTACAATTTCTCATTGAGATTTGCGGTTTTAGTGTTTCAGATTTTTTTTTTTGGTTTTCGCAGGAACGCTTGTTCAAGATTCCCTGAATCTCAGTTTTTTAGTAAAAAAAAATGGATGGTCGGACTTTTGTGGTTTAGGCAGCCTAACCTAACCCAAACCTAAAACTTAACCTTAGATGGTTAAGGTTTAAGGTTACTAAAACATTACAGGGTTAGTTAGGTTTAGGTTAGTTAAATTGCTCAGATTTTCGGGTAATATTTTTACAGTAATGTTCAATTCCTGGAAGTTTGTATCCAAACCATATTTTCAGCTAACGGGGAAAAATAGGAAAAATTGGATAATAAAAATGTAAAATTCAATAAGAAATCGTAAAATTTCCGGAGGGTTTAAAAATAACCTGAGAACACATAGCACAATAAACTCCAACTTTTCAGTTTAGGATTTTAATTGAACCAAAAAACTAAAACTCATCTTTGGCCACCCACGTTTTTTTTTAAAAACAGAAGTTTACGGTTGAAAAGTTTCAAAATGAATGGTCCCATGATCCAATTCATTCCCTGTTCTGATATCCTGTCCGCACTTTAATCGAACGATGACAAAAGGAAGTCACTATACATTTAAAAATTGAAAAGATTTTTTACCTTCACCAATTCGATTTGGTTTTGATTGCTTCCGCCGTCGTGTTCCTCTACTGGAGTTGCTAATTTCCGTTGGATTTAACATTGCCTCTGTCTCTGGACCTGATTTTTCAAGTTACAAAACTAACAATTTTTCAAATTTCGTTTGACCAAGACAAGTCTGACCCAGATGTCACAGTAGCACGGTGTCCTCGACCAAGATCCATTTTCTCCCTACGCACCAATTGTCCATCATGGTCTCACAGCTTCACTCACGGCCACTAGCCACCGTTTTCCAAAAATTGAACAATATGCAATTGTTCCAAAGTTGTAAAATCCATCCTTCTTTCACCCATTTACTCAATTGGCTCCATAAATCATCCACGAACAAACTTTTACAATCATTCTTCAAAAATTTCTTCCAAAACTATTGTTGACCTTCCATCTAATAAAAGGCGACACGATTTTCAAATTTTCAAGTTTTGTCTAAACACTCAACTATTCACTTGAACTGAAACCTGGGATGGGGAAGTATAAAATGTTGATCGTAAAAGGACCCGTTTGGAACACTTGCCCTTAACCTAAACAACCCAAGGGGTGGGTACACTCGCACTTGCAGATTAGGTTAACTGTACCACTGTACCACTGTACCACTGTACGGTTAACCCAAGTTGACCTCAGTCAGGTTTAAGTTCACCTAAGTCAGGTTTAAGTTCACCTAAGTCAGGTTTAAGTTAACCTAAGTTAGGTTAAAGTTAGGTTAAAGTTAGGTTAAAGTTAGGTTAAAGTTAGTTTTAAGGTAGGTTGGACCTTGAACCTGTCCACTACACCTGTCACACCTGCCACTCCACCACTAACTTTTAACTTAGAACTTTTTTCTGGAAGTTGGTGGTTCCCACGGCAGTGACAATAGTTTTGGCACTATATTGTCCAGTTTTGTGATGTTTTGATCATCCCCGTGGGTACAATGGGGATGGGAGTGCCAAGTTTCCGGTGTGTGTGTGTGTTGTGTAGAAATTTAAGACAGGAAGAGATCTGTGGATGATGCTCCCTCGTCGAACGGTGCCGTGGAGCCAAGTGGGGGATGTTCACTGGTTCTTGTTTCGGCTGAAGATGATACGGCCAAGGCAGGAAGACTTTTGAGTTTTCATAACTGCCTTTCCCTTGTAATACTGGCACCTAGCAGCGTCCAGTTTCTCCGATTGGGGCGGAGTCTCACATCGCAACTTGTCAAAAAACTCATCGCAAGGCTCCGACTACGAAGGCGGAGAATATTTTTCCTCCAAAAGGTTTATTATGAAGCTCCACCTCCTTCCAAGCCTCTGCTCTCCTTTTGCAGATGGAATTATGGAATGGAAAACCCCTTTTGTCCACCACGACACGTACGAACGACTCATCCCTTCTAAAGTTTCATTTCCATCCATACGATGGACACCAGTCTCCAAACTCATCTTCGTCCAGTCCGAACACTTAAACCATGGCAACACGATTTTGGATATTCTCGACCATGTCCGTGTCTCGACTACATGGTCCAGCACTACATGGTCAACACTGCATGGTCCACACTACATGGTCCACACTACATGGTCCACACTACATGGTCGAGAAGAAGCGCAGGCTGGACTTGGATCGGTCGATAAACGTCTTCTTGGTCTGATTCATGACCTCCCACTGCCTGAACTGGACGCAGGATCCCTTTTAACCAGGGAGAAGGGGCAGACATTTTGATTGAAAATAATTTCAAGTCCGAGGAAGCACTCAGATACTTAGGAAATTAAAGTGACACTGGACGGATCGAGGAAGCTGAACCTTGCCTTGGGAATTCTTCAACTGTTCCACTAGTAATAATAATCCAAACCTCATCCTTCTCCACTCAGCACATGAAATGTCAAAGTGGAAAATCTACAAAAAACAAGACGAACTTTAAGAAAGTGAACATGAACAAAATGAAATCCTACGACAAAGTTTAACAGCTTTTCAGTCGTTTACCATTTTTTTTTTAAATTTCAAAAATTGAACCATATTTTCAACTTTATTCTTTCAAACAAAATATGAGCAAAATGAAAATTTTCAAAATAATGAACTACCTGAAACCTGAACCTGAAAACCTAACCTAAACCTAATTGTTAAGGTACAAAAACCTAGAACTAACCTAACTTAATTGTTAAGGCACAAAAAGCCAGAACTAACCTAATTGTTAAGTCACAAAAAGCCAGATCTAACCTAACCTAATAATTAAGGCACAAAAAGCCAGAACTAACCTAATTGTTAAGTCACAAAAACCCAGAACTAACCTAACTTAATTGTTAAGGCACAAAAAGCCAGAACTAACCTAATTGTTAAGTCACAAAAAGCCAGAACTAACCTAACCTAATAATTTAAGGTACAAAAACCTAGAACTAACCTAACTTAATTGTTAAGGCACAAAAAGCCAGAACTAACCTAATTGTTAAGTCACAAAAAGCCAGAACTAACCTAACCTAATAATTAAGGCACAAAAAGCCAGAACTAACCTAATTGTTAAGTCACAAAAAGCCAGAACTAACCTAACCTGATTGTTAAGGAACAAAAAGCCAGAAATAACCAAATCTAATTGCTAAGGCACCAAAAGCCACAACTAACCTAACCTAATTGTTAAGACTCAAAAAGCCTGCACTAACCTAACCTAATAATTAAGGCACAAAAAGCCAGAACTACCTAACCTAAACCTAATTAAGGTTAATGTACAAAAAGCCTGAACTATATAACCTAAACTAACTTAAATCTGATTTTTGCACACAAAAACCTGAAGTATTGTGTTTAAAGTTAGTGACTCCTTAGTTTTTATTTCTGGAACCCAAATTTGTGTGACGTAGTTCATCTTCATTCGTTCGACAGTTCCAAACGCCTGAATTTCGAATTTTAAGATTTAGTTTTAGGTTTAGGAGTGTAAAGCCGAGATTTATTTTCAGCCATCTTCGTTTTCATTTTGAAACGATGCAATTATGGAGAAAATGTGGGAGTTGAATTTTTTCCCCTTTTCTTTCGAGATTTTATGTTGTGCGTTCATTGGATTTGATGGAAATTTTCAAATTAATTTTGATTCCTGGCTCAAATGGAGAAAAGAGGGAGAGGCTTGAAGGGAAGTTAAAGGAAGGGTTCTTGAAATATAAATGAAAATAGTAAGTTGATTTTGAACCACCATCGTGGCACGGTGGGGCTTGGGAGAGCCATAGCGCCACCAAACGATGGGTATTCATCTCCTTTCCTTGTCAATATTTTCCTTGTCTCGATGGGATCCTGGAACTAAAGTTTCGGAATTCATCAGGAGCACTTGAGAAGAGGGAGGAGAAGCAAATTGATTAATTATTGATTTTTCATCAACTTTTTGTCATTAACCATCCACCACCAACCACCTCACTTTCTCTGCGCATAGCCCCACAATTTACACAAACTGAGCTCAGAGCATCCTCTGCAAGAATTTCATCTCCGTCTCCCCGGGAATGTCATCCGCCATTTCCCGGGTTCTGGAAATTTTTCCATATGGACAAATGAAGACAAGCCCCGTTTCTAGCTAATTGAATCAGCCCCCAAACTGATCCTCCAGAACTCATCAGGCAGAAGATTCAATTCATCAAGATTACAAAACTAAGGAGATTAGTACATGAAGCTCCTCTTGTAATTCTGGAATTTTACTTCCAGGAAAATTCCAGCACTTCGACCTTTCCAGAAGTACGACCTTTCCAGCACTAATACCTTTCCAGAAGTACTTCCAGAAAAGGGTTGCTATCCAAGTCCATTTGCAAGTCTTTAAGTTGTGGATGGTTGGTAACCTTGGAAAACAAAAATCGATGTTCCGTTTGTCTCTGTCACTCAAACGATCGTCGTGAGCCGTTGCCGTTACGCTGCTTCTTGCCTCCAGTTTTCAGCTGAATCGCTGCCTTGCCTTGGCTGATTTTGCCTTGGATTTCACTTGGAATACAATGCGTATTTGCTAAGAGACACTTATACCACCACCACCCGGGTAAAAGAACTCTCCATAAAAATCTAATGCCAAAACTTTACAAAAGGCACCAAAGAAAAGGGTTGTTGAAGAAGTTTTCCTTGGAATTGAAAAGTTAGAGCTGGCTCGTAGACTTTTAGAAGAAAAAAAAACGAAATGTGTTTTTTTTAAAGGACGTTGCACCATCTCACAAGGAAAGCGTTCCAAGCAAAGATCTTGGAGACACAAAGGAAGTGATCTGAAGGCCTGCATTTTCAACGCACTTTGACACACTCAACATCAAAGTACTTCCGTCCTCCATTTCTTTTAACTCAATTGCAAACTGTAAAGAAATGCAAATTTCATTCACTATGCTTCACTTCAGATTCTCTGAACTTCAAAATCCACATTGTGAATCCACATTGTGCATCCACATTGTGAATCCACATTGTGAATCTCAATTCACAATCTCAGTCACCACACAGATACCACAAGTGAATCAGAGTGAACCTGAAAAATTCCGTTTGCAATTTCCCTAACCTAACCTAAACCGAACCTGCCCTAAACCTGATTTTCTTGCAAATTTGTAGTATTTTTTTTTGCATATTTGAACCAGAAGTTCCCAAAATGTCAGAAGTAATTATACCTTATGGGAAAGGGGGAGTAAAGTTATGATTGTGATTGTTTTTGTAAGGAAGCGTGCGTCGAGGACCCTTCAACTTAGTACCCCTCGTCAGGGTTTGTCAGGGTTCCTGCCAGGGTACACCAGGGTGCTTGCCAGGGTATGCCGGGGTTTGCCAGGGTTGTTGCCCAAATTTTGCCCTTACGTCTGTCTGTCCTCAGTAGGGATGCTGCTACTGCCGCTGAAAGACAAACAAAACGGAAAAGGTCCTTCCCTTCTTCCGTGCTTCTTCGTCTCGAATGAATATCCATGTCTTTCACGCATATTGAGTTTCACTTGACGTCGTGAAAAACAGCAGGGAGACGCACTCCTTGTCATACGCTACGCTTCCTTAAAATAACAAAAAAAAAGATTCAAGATTCCGTCACATGCATTTTAATCCGATTCATTTCAGAGCAGCGATTTTATGCAATCCAAAATAGAATAGTGCATTACATGAATTCTCATTGTCAGATCAGACACAACAGAAGGTTCTTAAGCCAAGGGCAAACGCAAAAGGGTGTAAAAACAAGAACACAAAACAAAAATCTTTCAAGTCATTCTAGCCAATCAAAGCAAATCTTGCAGGAAATATGATGGAATCAAACCTCTTTACAATTATTTTTTTAGGTATTCTCCGTCCGTCCTTTTACCTCATCAACAAAAAACTATTTCTGACTGTATGAAGTTTAAGAAAATCAAAATACCCAATTTTCAACACCTTGCAAACAATAACTTTTAAATATGAAAGTCACTTTCACGTCTTTTCTCAAGGAATATAAAAAATGATACACTTCATACTATCTTTAGTTTAGTGTTAAGTTTTACAGCTCTAAAAATACCGTTCTAAAAATATCAATTTTAGACACACAAAATAAATTAGCTTTTACATTATCAATTACATGATAAATTAATTGTACATTAAAAAACAAAAGTATCAAAATTTTGCATTAAAAATTCAATTGAAATAACTCGCAAAACTGAAAATTAGCATTACAAATCTCAATACAATTGAAGTTCATATTTAGAGAAATTTCCTAGATTTATTGAGTTCATAATTACTATATATAAAAGCGAGTTGGTGAGTCGATGATGGAGGTGGGCACGTCCAAAGTTCAGGAGGGAAGATCCGTTAACTGTTTATCACATTTGGAAATTTCGCAACTACACATGCTCAACACGGTGTCGTTGTGTGCATTATTTTTGCTATGTATAAAGGAGAGGTGTTGGTGCTGGTGGTCAAGTCCAACAATTCTCTCTTCAGAGGATGGAAACAAACGGAGGCGAAAAAACTGCACTATTCTCAACCTTTTCAAAGAAAACTCCCTAAAAACCGCGTACCCAACCAAGACGACCACACTTGCTGAACCACTAACTCGGGGTCTCAAATGTAAGGGGGGGGGAGCTAAACCATAACCCCGTACCAACTGCATTGGGATCCCCGTACCAACTGCATTGGGATCCCCGTACC
Organism: Neanura muscorum; assembly: GCA_019775825.1. Classification (NCBI taxonomy): domain Eukaryota; kingdom Metazoa; phylum Arthropoda; class Collembola; order Poduromorpha; family Neanuridae; genus Neanura; species Neanura muscorum. The sequence goes on along the minus strand of JABASL010000922.1, from coordinate 4,925 downwards.
AACTGCATTGGGATCTCCGTACCAACTACATTGGGATCCCCGTACCAACTGCATTGGGATCTCCGTACCAGCTGCATTGGGATCCCCTGTACCAACTGCATTGGGATCCCCGTACCAACTGCATTGGGATCCCCGTACCAACTGCATTGGGATCCCCGTACCAACTGCATTGGGATCCCCGTACCAACTGCATTGGGATCCCAGGTACAACTTCCTTGGGATGTCAAATTCATCACCGCTCTCTTTCCTCCCGTGGGGAAGGTTAGTTATATGAATAATTAGGGCTAATAAGTATTCTTTGAACAATAATTTGAATACCAATAATTTCCTATGATTTAGCTCAAATGCTTGTCAGTTATTTTAACAACATGACCCTTATTTAGACCAGCCTAGCCCTTTCTAGGACGAATAGATACTAGTGCACACATTATTTTAGCCTTTCTTTTAAAAAAATATTTTATTATTTGTTTTGGGATTCCGGCCCGTTATAGTTCGGGCTTGTTTGGCTAGTTTAAAAATATTTTAAATAGACAATGTAACTTCGGAATTTTGGCAAAATGTTCGTCTATAAGTTGGATACAGCTCGTGGTGGTAGGGTTGGAGTCGAGCTACCAGTTTTAAAGCCATTAAATTCAGTTTTATTACATTTTTATTTTCAATTTGAATAAAATTGAAAGTGTTTAGGGGTAGTGTGAAGGGTTTTAAATGTCATAATTGGATTTGAGTATTTTGACAAATTGGAAGGGTGAGATGGGGCTAACTGCCTTTTAGTTTGTTTTAATTTTGTAAAAGATGAAAGCTTGGGTTCGTAATCCTTTCCCCCGGATTTTTGTGAACGAGATGAATGAGGGAGATGACGAGGTGAGTTGAATCGAAATGAAAATTTTGGAATACATGAAACTTGCGTAGGTCGAAGAAGATTTCCATCTGCAATGCGCCTTTTTCCCTTTCACTCCCCATTCCATCTCTCATTAAATATCTTTATTTCCCTTTTCTCATCTTTTCTTCTTTTGAAATAATAAACAAAAATTTGTGACAAAAAATGTGAGGAGAGAGAGGAAGAAAAGAGAGAAGTGAGAAGCATTAAAAGGGAAGGAAGATGAAACAGAAGAAAAATTGTTATCTAAAAATAGGCTAGTTTTTGGAGCTTTCCGGAGATATTTCCCAGGCAAGAATTTTTCTAAAGTTGTGTCCCTTGGTATTTCCCTGGGAGTGAAGTTATTTAAGAACAAAACGTCTCCACAAAATGCATTGTTTCCCCGGGAAAAGCACAACCAAATCAAGAAAGAATGAACATCATCTTCTTCTTTTTCTGGAAGAACACAGAAATGAGCAGATTTATCTTCTTTCTACACAAAAAATATTTTTTGTCCTAGGAAAATTACCCCTTCTTGTAAACCATCCGACGCTGCTCTTGCCGCTACTCCTGCGTTTCTTCTGCACATGAAAAGGTCCAAAAAATCATAACTTCCAAAAAAAATTGTGCCTGTCACGTTCTTTGTCTAGGGATTTTCTCGGAGCGACTCATCATAACGCCTTTACTTCCGCTTGAATTAACTACCCGAAAAGAACCTTCTTTTACTTTTTAGAACCTCGACCAATTCTGTGAATTTTAAGCCAACACACCGCATTATTACAAAAAAAAAAGCTGGACGGAGGAGTGAAAATTGAATAGATTTGATCCGGACGGGACCTTTTTGTAGATACAATTTGCAGATGGCCTCAAAATTTCAAGGTCGAATGGAGATGGGCAAATATGAACAATAATATGAATTTTGTGACACATGTTAATCACTAGCTTTGACAAGGAAGCGGCGGTCGGTGGGCCGAACTACTCACTTTGATCTCCTGGTCATGTCCAAAAATTTGCTACCCGTAGGACCAACCAGTTGTCATAATTTCACGGCTACCACCGCTGTTCTGATGTGGTGACTCGTTAAAATTTTTGAGCTGGAGCTGCGTTCTCACTTATAATTGAAGTCTTGGCCTCAGATATAAAGAAACTTGCCAAACAACCCCGTCCTAGGACGGGCTAGATACGTGAAAAGTGTAAAATAATTTTTGGGCCAGTATCCATCCCGTCCTAGAAGGGGTTTGTTTGACTAGATTAACAAAGGGTCAAATATCTTGTGGACTTTTCGAGAATAGGAGCTAGCTCCCCCTCTACGTTTGAAACCCCTTCATTTAGGGGTTCTGCATGTGTGGTTGTTGGTTGAGGAGGGGACGCGGTTTTTAGGAAGTTTTCTTTGAAAAGGTTGAGAATACTCAGATTATTGATGTAAATGAGTTTTTTGCTCCGTTTGTTTTTCTTCTTGGAAGAGAATTGGACTGTGGACCACCACCACCACCACCACAACTAACTCGCCTTTATATGTAGTAACAATGGATAACGACGCCATGTTGAGTAAACGGCGGAGCGGAATTTCCAAATGCGATAAAGAGTTAAGGGATATCCCCCTGTGAGTCAGGACTCTCCTTTTCAATCAATTTTTTTCGGACTTAAAAGAGACAACAACGCTTCAAATGCATCCCCAATTCCCCATCTCACCCTTCGCTGGGAGCTAAAAGCGAAAATGTTTCAATTATTACAAAGCGGGTCGTCGTGACTCGTCTCTCACTAGTGGGGAGGGGAGTCGTCATTGGGGTTAATTTGGTGTCAATTTGGTACAATGCTTTCTTTTAGAGACAACAACGCTTCAAATGCATCCCCAATTCCCCATCTCACCCTTCGCTGGGAGCTAAAAGCGAAAATGTTTCAATTATTACAAAGCGGGTCGTCGTCACTCGTCTCTCACTAGTGGGGAGGGGAGTCGTCATTGGGGTTAATTTGGTGTCAATTTGGTACAATGCTTTCTTTGAATTAACCTATCACTCATCTGATTCCTACAAAACTGAATTACGAACAAACAAGATGGAGGGATTATATTTCATCATTTGAAATTTCCATTTTAATCATTCGATCTTTCAATTGAGTGATTTTAAGTACTTAATTATTATAAGTTACGAAAAATTCTACTCTCGCTCTCAAAGCCCATGCCATATGCATTATTTCCAGGAGCACAAACCGTCCATTAATGCTTCAGTGCTCTTCGAATTTATATTTCACGCAGAAGCATTAAAAAATTCAACAAATTCACCAACAGACTTGACGGCACACCGCGCCGGTGTTTGTTTACAGAGATAGCAAGTAGATTTCTTTTTTCTCCAAATCTTCATCTTCTGGTACAACAATCTGTTAATTCAATATTTTTCACTATGAAATTTTGGAATTTGTAGATCAAAGGTCAAGGTCAGGTCGGTGGGCCTCGGATCTACAAGCATACCCTCAGCCATTCGCGTGTAGCGGTGCGATCTCCCGAGAGGGTTTCGGTGTACGTTCCGGCACTGTACTGCAGTTGGCCTCCGAAAAGAGGCAGCGGCCGACGAGCGGCAGGCGGACGATGCGGCCGCGATGTCAACAGATATCCCGAAAAAAAAAGATAAAAAAAGGTCAAGGGCAAAGCTAAAAAGGCCAAAGTCTTTGGCCCAAAAATCACGGTCCCACACCATTGAGCAGTTTCCTTGTTCCTGTTGAGTGTTCCCGATTTGGCCAACATCAGTTTTCTCTGAAAACTTTTCTGCTTTCGGAATCCGGGAGTGAACAGCCTCTGAAGCGTCTCTTGTGAACGATTTTGTAAATTATGAAAAGAACGCCATTACTGTAACTAGAAAATAGATGGAACTGACTCTGCTCGCTTTTTTTTTCTTGAGAATTTACGATCATTTAGATTTCTTAACTTTCCATTTTCCTTTTAGCGAGAAGAATCTTTAGGTTCTCCACTGTGGTATAGGTTACTCGCTACCCAGACTCGGTACACAGACTCGGTACTAGAAATGAGAAAATCTTGAGATGAGGTTATATTTAGAACATTTTTTTTTTCTAAAACAGAATCAGATCCAAAGTAATCTTCCTTTTGCAAAGCTTAGGAAGGGAAGGAAGGTTCCCGGGAATTTCTTCTCAATTCTTAATACCCGTTTATCTCTCTCTCCAGCCTTCTTCCATGCGCTTAGAAAATCCCTTTTAGAAAACTTTGGATGACAATAATACAAGTTACAATGGGTGAGAGATAAGACGGAGAAAAGTGGAAGAGGAGTAATTGGACTTTGGCAGGAAATGAAAACTTTCACAACACAAGAAAATGGAAGATCTTAAGCTCTCTCGGACAATTTCAACCAAAAAAAAATACTTTCTTCTCCTTTCCAATTATCTTTGAAATGGATAGAAGAAACAATAGGAAAAAGGGATACTACAAGGAACCTAGAAGGATTCCTCAGATAAGAGTAAAAAAAAGTATCCGAAAGTATCCAATCAAAGTGATTCCAGCACCATAATCCACCAAATGAACAAAAACGCTTGTCATTCTACCCACGACTCCATTTCTTCGCTTCCTACAAAACCTAAACCCATACTCCAAAACAAAGTAACATAAAAATTTAATTTCAAAGAAATTGAAATTGACACTATTCCTCGTTCTGGTCGTGACCAGTTTCCTTAATAAAATTGAGCCGACAACCATTCAACATTCAAAATGGCTGATTCAAAATTTTAACAATTTATATGCTTGATACAACTGCGCTTGCGCAATGTACCAATGTATATACGCTAAAAACGAAAGGAAGTACAAATGCTAAAATGAAATTACTAGAATATTTTCAATTGTAGAAATGCTATAGAAACGTAGAATTGCTGTATAAATGCTGTAGAAATGGTAGAAATGTAGAATTCCTGTAGCAATGATGTAGAAAAGTAGGATTGCTGTAAAAATGTAGAATTCCTGTAGAATTGTTGTAGAAATGCTGTAGACATGTAGAATTGCTGTCGAAATGTAGACTTGCTGTAAAAATGTAGAATTCCTGTAGAATTGTTGTAGAAATGCTGTCGTAAA
>JABASL010000921.1:0-13141 GCA_019775825.1 Neanura muscorum | reverse complement strand
CCCCTATTGTTCTTTTAGACAAGTAAACAATGAAAATCCAAAAGCGTACACATGCGGGCTGGAGCAAAATAACAGATCATGGATCTAAATTCAACATTAACTTAATTTTTTACTTTATGTAACCCGAATTATGTTCCCCACTCACAACTTCCCACTAAGTAGAACATGGGGGCGGAGAATTCGTTCAAATTTGAAATTTGAGATTTTCCGGTTGTCCATGCTGTAGAAATTAAAGTTTTGATGGTACTGGTGGTATGTCCATTAAGAAAAGTCGACCGACACCTCGCAGTCTGCTGAAGATGCTAGACATCCCGGCGTCTTCTTGAAAGAAAACACCCTTCACACTCAAAAAATTCATTCTGTAAACGGATCGAAGCTAGAGCTTCGTGTTCGTCATTGAGGATTTCTTCAAGTGCTCACTCCCTTTCCCTTAATTTTTCTGAGTTGTTAGTTCGCATACTTGAAAGGGTCTCACTCACAGACATAATGCCTTAGACCCCTGAATGAGGAGTTCCTCCAGTGATCCTTTAAGAAGTACTCACTTCAAATTTTACCTCCTCAATTCAAAAACCTTGAAACGAGTCATATTTAGATTTAGGAGCGTAGAAATCAGTAATGTTAAGTTCTCCAAATATTCGTCAGCACGCAAACCTTCAATGCTATACTCGCATACCTAAAACCTTACACAAATTTTAAACCTCTTTTTCGCATAGTATTTCGCCCAGGTACTGCCAAAGTCCGTTTGATTGTACAAAGCCAAATTGAGTGGACTTTGTATCTCATCCGAGTTCCAAGATTTCTAATAAGATAAAACGTTGTCCCTATAGGGATCAAGCCCCCATTTGACATCTGAATGTGAGACTGTGATTCGCAATACCAAGCACTTTTGGTTGGTATTAGCTTTGGTAATAGCTTTGCAGAACTCACTCTGACACATGTCATGATTGAGGATATCCTCAAATGCTCGCGTCTAAAGGGATTTCTCAAATTCTCAATGCAAGGGTACGTCTTGACCGACGAAAAACTCTAATCCTCATCGTAGGTCCTCACTTTAAAATTGAATAAGCTAAACCACGGGTGCTCACCCTGCGAGAAATACTTAAAAAAGCAGGGTTGAGCCATGGGGTACTTGACTAAAAGCATATGAAGTGACCCTCAATTGGCCCTCTGGATGATTGAGTACATCCTCAAATGCTAGATCGAACCCTAATATGTCAGCCTGGCTTGTCCATTTTGAGGAGGACAAGTAATAATAGTAATAACAAGAACATGATCTCCTTGGAATACTTAGGAATGGAACCATGTGTGTGAGTAAAAGAGAAGAAAACATTATTACACACTTAGTCAACACTAATTGCCACTCTAGATTCAAAAAATCTTTCAATTTATTAAACTAATTATTCAAAACTTGAACAAGATAATTTGTTAATGCAAATCGTTAAAAAAAATCAGGATATGACAGCAAAACTTTAAGAAAAATCTCGAGTTCGCTGCCCTGTCATTCAGAATTTAATTTGAAATTTGAAATTTTCTAATAAAAATATTTTGCTGCCACGGTCGGGTCGGTGATTTTTGTTTTTGAAAATTGGGCCAAGAAAAATGATGTGAACCTCTTGTTTCTGAGGTTTTGTAAATTTTTTTGGAAATTTGGTCAGGCAAATGGTAGGGGTCCCTTTGACGTTCTGTTTATACAAGATTTTGAACAGGAAATTGTGGATATAGGCACCACTCGGACACAAGCAGAGGTTCTGGAATTGACATAAAGACTCACAAAGTTTCTTGTTTTTCAACGTCATCAACTTCAAGTCTTCAAAATTAGGTAAGTAAATAAGGACTTCACACCTTTTCTAAATTTTTTGAAACTTAAACCAACACCACCAAAAAACAATATTTTTTTTACTGTTCACCGCAGCAGCACTGCCGTCTCTGCTATAGCAAAGGGTCGCTGTCGTTTATCATTTCTCTTTCGCTTTCATACAGATTTTCGAGTTTTTGTATACCGTGGTAGGACCTGATTTACAGGATACCCTTTTTGACCCGTGACCTCTAGTCCCTTGTCGGTAGATTCTCTAGACAAAGAAACAAAGTCTCCGAATAGCCCAAAAATAAGGGCTCACTCCGTAGTTGACCTCATCTTCATCAACATCCGACTAGATTTCGCTAAGGTTTATGCCCATACAAGGCCCCTTTGGGGTTTAACCGAGTGGCCACAGTGGGCCCTTAATATCAGTTTTGGATTTCATTCATTTTGTGAAACTTAGAGAACAATGAGAGGGACTTGAATGAACGTCCCTTAAAGGGACGACGTTGAGGGAAGTGAGGGCTGAAACTGAGCCAGAGGATCCTCATTTGCTTTCTAATGTGTCAAGATATCCAAATAATCTTTACAATGCATGAGGTCTTGTTTACTTCGATTATCTTCTTCCACGGCCTTCTGCACACTATACTTAACCCTTTCACAATCTATGGACATATCAAATCCACAGGACCCTACAATATCAGGGACCCTTAAGTGCATCATTTTCTTTTCAACCTGCCCCTTGTAAGGGCTAAGTAGGCGGTTAATGAAGACAAGTTGGTTCAAAAGAACCGACACAACAACTGAAAGCGTATCATTTGTACAGATACAATCATGTTCAAATACACATAATCGTACAAGCCGAATTGGCGTGTACGATTATGGTCCGACATTTTAGTCGGACAATTTAGCTGCGTTAGGTCAACCTAAAATAGCATACTGAGATATTAGTTTGGGTATGGGCAAGCTAAGACCCAGAATGACCTGCCTGAAAGATTGGCCAATCACAAAGGACATCACCGAAAAATTTATAAGCGATACGCCAGGGCAGGTGGCCTAGCTGAAAATTGAGCTGTGACAGGTCAACCAAATCTGACCTAGATGCATTCTGAGCCGCGATAGGCCAAGAACAATTCACACAGGAGAAATTTGACGAAACGTGGGTCAACCGGAGGTCCCACAAAAAGCTGAGCTGCAATACTCCAACTGGAAATCCCCTGGCCGAAACCCGACTTGGGATTCTAGAAACCCGAGCTGCTTCAAGTCGCGTTAACGTAGTCCAACTAGGGAAGCTATCGTAGAGCTCACTGTCGTAGCTGTGACGCTCAATAAGCTCGTCACCGCAGTTTTTGTGCGTCATTTCTATGACAAGCACGCCGATGCAAAAACCTCAGTCAATTTTCACAATGTTGACCCTCCCACCACCTGAACGAGTACCCGCGACGCCAAACGCCACAGAACCGACATATGAAACACCTTTACTCGGAGCGTCATTTCCGTTATTCTTGGAGTAGGTTGACGTTTTTTTTTTGGATAACTGAGTGTTAGCTTTAAGTATGTGAATGACAAATGGTAGAAGATGCTTTGAAGAGTGCGGCGGCACATTTTCCCAACTTTTGAAAATGATAACAGTTATGATTTGAAAGTTTGTTTAGGGCGGTAAAATAATTGTCGGTATTTCGTTTGAAGGTGTGAGTAAGTAGTAGGGTAATGAGAGAGTGTGTTATTATGATTACATTAACAAAAGTTATCTTTTACTTCTAAAGATCCCATAATAAAAGGATGTAAAATATTTATAGGAGCCTAATCACAGTTAGGCAAACTCCCACCATGTCTACTCATTTAGAAATGATCAATATTTGCTCCGAAAAAACGTCACTTGCACTTTAATTTTTTTAACCTTTTACAACCTACCTTACTCTGATTAGATTCACTTTTATGGCGACAACGGACGTTCTACGATTCCTCCAAATTTACCGCTTCCTTAGAAATTTAATAACAATTTTCACTAGCATTTTGCTTTTATAATTCTATAATTCATTTATCACCAAAATCCATAAACTTACGCCCATAAACCATAAAGCGCCCAGATTCAATTTCATAAATTTCTCAAACTCCCTGATGTCACTCGTCCGTAACGCCGCTCAATTTTAATGTTTTCGGCAACATGTACTCAAATTTCTTAACAAGTCTCACACATCTTTCGAATTTCTTGAAAATCATTTCTTCTGTTTTGAAATATTGAAAAATTTGAAAATAAGTTTTCAAATTAACGTACTTTATGTTGTAAGTGCANTTCTTAACAAGTCTCACACATCTTTCGAATTTCTTGAAAATCATTTCTTCTGTTTTGAAATATTGAAAAATTTGAAAATAAGTTTTCAAATTAACGTACTTTATGTTGTAAGTGCAAATTTTTACAAAAGAAATCGTGTTTTATTGGAATTGACGATTGCCTTCTGAGAAATGTTTTAAGTTTTTTTTTCTAAATAATCTAAAATAAGACTCAACTACTTTCTACTCAACTATCACAAAACGACGGAAAGATTTTTTTTTGAAATTTTGTAACCTAAACCTAATGCCTAAATTTTGCACTACATTAGACGAGGTTTGGAATTATTCCAGTTGAAATTACCCGGGAAAATTCGATGTGGAACAAAAGCACTTCCTAAAATTCCTACACCAAATAAATGATCACCCTTCTGAGAGGGTGAATTGTTACTGTTGCTATGACTACAATTTGTTGATTTTCCTCCGACGTTGGAGTGTCTCCTTTTCATCCCTGCCCATCCTCCGCTCCTTTGAACTTTGACCCCTTTCAGTTCCTCTTCCCTTAGCGTCTGAGCCTGGGACCTCACGCTGCCTATTAACCGCTCTATGGAAAATCCCGTATCTTTTCTTTTTCTTTCCATACTCTCGGTTTCGGTTCTCATGGGCTCAATATCCTCACATGCGATATGATGAATCGGGCTTGCACTTTTTCTTGACTTGTCTTGATCAGAGTCGATTCGGGAAGTCATGTGATGTTGTCCTGGGGAGAGTTGACCGGGCGAAGGTTGGCGTGAATGCTGACCTGAGGAGGGTTCACCTGACTGTTGACCTGACTGTTGACTTGGAGACTGATCTTGAGGGGGTTGACCCGGGGTTAAGAACTGAGGTGGTAAATGAGGGCCATTTAGGAAAGGGTAGAGATCGAGTGCTGGATGGTTGGGGCCATTGCCCAGATTAAGTGACCCAAGCAGGGCTGGCGGTGGAAACGAAGGGATGAAAGCTGGATGATGTTGAGGATGGACAGAATGCGCGGAAGCTAGCATCGCTGCGGCTGCAGCATGATGAAAGAAGTCTGCCACCCCGGATGGATGACCATGACCTGGGTGGAGGTGCGCATGAGGGTGGTGGTGGTGATGATGATGGGGATGGTGACCGGGACGTTTGTATCTCTTGCGCCGACGCAGGAATGATCCGTTATCGAACATATCTTCTGCCATTGGGTCAAGTGTCCAGTAGTTTCCTTTTCCAGGGTTCCCTGGTTCCCTTGGTATTTTGATGAAACAGTCATTGAGACTGAGATTGTGTCTAATTGAATTTTGCCAAGCGGGGAATTTATCCCTGTAATATGGAAATCGATTCATGATGAAATCACAAATTCCAGAGAGTGTTAATTTCTTTTGTGGTGATTGAAGAATTGACATTGTAATGAGGGCAATGTAGGAATAAGGGGGTTTCACCATGGAATTACTTCCAGTGCTACTACTTTTCTTATTCTGAGGGTGACCTCCCCCTGGCGGTGACAGATTTGTGGGGGAAGAGTGAAGGTCAAAATCTTGATTTGATCCAACTGATTCTGTTGGAGAATGAGGCTCATCTTCTGGGGTCATGGGGTCAATGTGGAGGCGATGATGAGCAGATGTCACGGTCTGACAGAGCAGTGAACTTGAAGCATCATAGCCGTGCAGCAACTCTTGAACATCTTCACTATCTATATATTGTAAAAAATATAATTCATTGTAACTTCTTCAACTTTTTAATAAAATTGATTCCATGAAACATTTGAGCAGATGTCACGGTCTGACAGAGCAGTGAACTTGAAGCATCATAGCCGTGCAGCAACTCTTGAACATCTTCACTATCTATATATTGTAAAAAATATAATTCATTGTAACTTCAACTTTTTAATAAAATTTATTCCATGAAACATTGCATTAAAATTGGAAATTCGAAAAAAGTGTTCTACCTAAAAACAATACGCATTTCATTTAACAAATTAGGGTTGCGTTTTCAGTAATTTTGAACTCGAGGTGAAATCAAAATTGAAGTAACGCTGATTCTTCGAGGTTGGAATAAGTAAATTTTGGAAAATTTGAAATAAGAAATTTGATAAGAAAGACATTTTGGTCAAAGAAATTCTAGCCACAGAATTCAAAATTTACATCGTTTGTGTTGAAAAGAACTTGTAGAATTTTTTTTAAAAAAAAAAGCTTTTTTTTCTGAAAATTGACCTTATAAATTTGACCTCATAAACAATAACTTTTCAAGTTCTTTCAACAAAATAAGTTGAAATTATTTGGTTGATTCCCTTACCTGAATGTGTTGTTGATACTTGTAAAATTTCATCATCAGATTCAACATTTATATCTGAATCCGACTCTTCTTCAATTTGACCTCCTCGTAAATCTAGCGGACTATAACCATGCTCACACTTTTGTACCAATGATGAATACATGTTGAAAAAAACGGCCACTTTTTAACTTTTTAAGCATAAACAATTCCTGTCCCGAACAAAATTTTAAGAATTCTACCTCAGCGGTGTAAACCGTAACATTTGGCAAAAGTTAAGAGATTTGATCCGGAATTTTGTATAACTTTAGCCAGCGTGAGTTGAAATCTTGAAGACTTTCAAACTGAACTTCGTACGTTGGAACACAAATTAATCTGAAGGCGAAATTTTCTAATTCGAAACACGTATGGTCAAGGTTCGCTGATTTTTGAAACAAAAATTCGAAGAATTGACAAGGATTTCCAGATTTGACCCAGAATTTGGAGATAGTGATGCTTGTTGAATTGTTTGAAGGTTTGTCGATTGACCTGGCGGTTGTTGGCGAATAGAAGACAAATTTTTATTTTGCTTTTCTCTTGCCAACTTCAAAGTGAAAAGTGAATTGGTTTTGCTGAAACTTTTTGCATTTGGAAGTGGCTCATGGAAACTAATATTTGTGATTCCCCTCTGACTCTCATCGCTTTCCTTCCTGTGCACGGAGCAGAGTTTAGAATTGTTCATTCCCATTGGTTGACGTTGGTCCAAAGGGGGTGGGGCTAAGGGCCACTGGGACACCACCTTCCATAAGCCAATTTTCAAACGTAGGAATAAAAGTTCGTTGTTTAGAAGAAACAACTGCACGAGGAAGGGTGATATTTGGAATAAGAGAAACTGGATTCCGAAAATGTTTTCTATTTATTCCACCACTGTTTTCCCACTCATGCGACAGCCAAAGCTCAAATTCACAGGATTACAACGCAAAGTCCGGCCAGTTTATTTTGTACAGAGTGCTCAATGTTTTCTATTTCAAAGTTCCACTTTTGAATCATTTTTGGAGGTTAGGGAGCTACATCAAAAATGTTTATTCGTGGTCAAAATATTTTGGCTACCCCGTACTTCAACACGAGTTTTCTAGTGGGGATGGGGCGATGATAGAAACGGAAATCGAGGATAAGCAAGCGCTTTAGCCCACTTTTCTTGTACGTGACATTCGGACTTTCACTTTTATAAATATTATAACAGGGTTCACAAATCCCACTGTCCATTTTCGGCTAAAGGTGGGAATGGGAAATGCCAAGCTCCAACACCCGACATATTTACATTCGCCTCCGGATTTGTTACTGATGTTTTCAATTTAATTCGTCGTGAATCAATGGGGCTCCCAGGTACCCATATGCAGCTCCTGCCATGGGTGGGGGACATCTGGGGAAAATTTAGAGGAGAATGCACTTACATGCGACATTATTTACTTACAAGTACTTATTTGATGAGGTGTATGAGGCATATACGCACGTATTGCACGAGCATGTCTGGTGACGTTTTCAATGAAATTTTTTTGCTCAGCTGAAATATTCAAAAATTAACTGGCGCTTAAATATATTTGGAAAGAATTTACCTAACTAATTTTTAATCGTTAATAATTTTCTAATGCATTTTTTAAAATATAAGTTTTAATAATTTTCATATTAATTTAATTAATAACTGTAAGGATTTTTAGCAGTTCAAATATTTTATATTACTTCTGTTGTGCTGAGTTGGGATATCATTTATCTTGATTTCGTACGTAGCATTGGTCGCATTTTAGTTTTTAAACATTTTTGGCTATTCTCTCCCTGGGTGTTCGAGGGTGCTGGAGAACCCTGAGTGGTCACTGGATTTTGTGTATGATTTTAGCTTTCAAAATGAGATGATTTGTGAAGTTGGGACCCAGAAGCTGAAAACGTCAAATGTTAAAATAAATATATAAAATGTGTGTGTTTGTCCCATTTTTAAAAATTGTAAACAAAGTAAGAAGTTATTGATATTCCAGCTCTGACTTAACTTTTTGACATGCTAATCCTAAGAACTCACACGTGCAGGCTCTAAAATCAAACACATAATTTCGAAATGTGGAAAATTTAAGTTGAAACTTTTGTAAATGTTCATATGTTCACCATTTCTAAAACTTGATGGGAAGTTGATGAAGAACGCAGATGCGTTCGCAACTTCCAACTTCATCAACTTCACAAAATATTAGTTTAAGAAATCCTCGTGTCAACTGAAAAGAGTCAAGAAAAATCTTAACTCATTTTGCAAAAAGATTTCCTTTCTTTTAAAAACATATCGTTAGTCACATCGTTAGTTTTTTTGTTAACAGTTATATTTGAGTTATACACAACCTTAAATATTGTCTGTTTAATTAAAATCATTTCAGTTTTTCCTCGAAATCGATACTTTTCCATTCGACTAATCAACTTTCTCTGGATTAGAAGAAATTTGTATTTTTGAGAGGAAACGTTTTCCATTTCGTAAATCGCTTTATTCACTGCCTATAATTCAATACATCAATGTCCAATTTACATTTTGAAATCAACCAATAATGGTGTCTATTTTCTGGGAATGGTCCCTCCGAGAAAGATCGAATCAGCACAACTTGTTTAAAAGCCTGATGAAAGATATTTTATGACAACCTCAAACTCCAAACACGCATTATCTTCAAGAAAAAACAGACGAGCATTCTTGGACACACGTTCGCTCACTTTCTCCAGAAACGAAGAAAACAGTGCCCAAAATTTTGTATGGACTTAGCACAACTTGTTTAAAAACCTGATGAAAAATATTTTATGACAGTTTACCTCAAACTCCAAACACGCATTATCTTCAAGAAAAAACAGACGAGCATTCTTGGACACACGTTCGCTCACTTTCTCCAGAAACGAAGAAAACAGTGCCCAAAATTTTGTATGGACTCAACTTCCGTGTGACAAAATTTTATAATCATAATAGTCATCTAGGAACTTAGTTATTTATCTGGATATTTCTGAATATTTTCCTCATTTGACGTATCGCATTATGCAGTTACTGTTTTCAAAACTTTAGAGACATAAAACGTGAAAATGAAGAGGCCCAAAATAAAAGTCGAGACCATTTTAAAATAAAGGCATGCCATTTTTTTTTTTAGATGAAAGATATGATTGGTTTGGAATTCCATCATGCCTTGGTTCGAGGTGATTTTTGTAGTAGAAAAGCATTATATTGAAGTCATACCAGACAAAAATTTGTCATCAAGTGAAAATATTATTATTTCTTTTCCCTCCCCCTACTTCGGCAGCCCCCATCCGGAGGAGGGGGGGGGGTTGGAGTTCTCTTCTAACAGATGACATTACATTCTACAATTAAATCTCGAAGAGTTGTAGAATAATCCCCAAATATATTGAGTTCTAGGATCATATTAAAGTTGTACTCTCAAGTTTTAGCTCTTGACCAACTGTTGAGACTCCAAAACATGACACGTGCAGATTCATGTACGTAGAAAGCCCTAAAAAATTCTTGTTCAAAAAGTCCCCGGATTTTGAACAAGTGGGAACTTAGAAGGGCTAAGCCCTGAAAACTTATAAGTCTCATGTAGAGTGTGTGTGGTTCTCAAGTGGTTGTATGATTAAGGAAGAAAAGACGGGCGATTAACAGCAGTCAAGAGAAGGACACTTCAAAAATACCCGCTTTGTTTGCACCCCCCTCGTATTTTGTACCCCCAAGGCCCTACTTCAACCACAAATCTTACAATTTACAAATGTTATTGAACAACTGTTACATCAATACCTACCTCTAGGTAAATTTAAATCCCGCTGTTTTTTATTAAATTCATTCAAAGATAAAATAAAAATATGATGAAACATTTGAAAAGAACGGACTAAGGAATAAAAGGATAGCTGGAAAATTTTCTCCCTTGGAGAAAGTTCTTTTAGGTTTTGGATTTTGCGTAAGAAATGTTTGGTCCTTGGCTTTGGAAAACTGACTAAGTAAATTCCTGTTGACGCTATGCGCATTATCTTTTTCTTCATTCGTGAAGAAATTTTGTTTTGGAGAAAGTCGTTTTGTTTGGAGAAAGTGGATTCCTGTTCGTAGGGAGCGTAGCGTCATCAGCTTTCTTTGGAATAGACTTTCTCTTTTATCTTCCTTTTCCCCTTGCTTTCTCCATTGGAGTTTCAAATGTAAGCATTATTCCTCGCTCAACGCAAACACTTTACTTTGCATAGGAAAAAAGAAGGATTCTTTGGGGATTGAATTAAATTCCAAACTTGACTT
The DNA here is from genome assembly GCA_019775825.1 of Neanura muscorum. Lineage (NCBI taxonomy): Eukaryota > Metazoa > Arthropoda > Collembola > Poduromorpha > Neanuridae > Neanura > Neanura muscorum. Next base: position 2,522 of record JABASL010000921.1, on the reverse strand, counting down.
CTGCCTCACTGAGCTGTGAAGACAAGAATTTCCATCTCTGACGAAAACGAAAATTACTACCCGTATCTACGGAGACTTTCTAAACAAATGTAAAATTGAAAGCCAAATCCACTTTCCGAAATTTTAGTTTGAAAATAAAAAATGGAAAACTTAAGTAGAAATCCTAAAGACATCGTATGCCTTATTCGATCGAGGGACGCCGAATTTTGGTATTTTACGGCAATTGTGAATTGCGAGAGTGAAAGCTACTTTTACTTTGGTCATGATCCGAAAAATGTTCTGTATAGTCTCATAGTCTCTAATGTCATCACGCAAAAACACAAAACAGCTTCATCATGCTACATCGCATCTAATTTCATCAGGAACAAATATCATCATCCAATTTTGAACAAATTTCTCTGTACTAGACTTTCTATTTAAATCAAATTCTACTCAAAACTAGAAAAAGCTCTCAAATTAGAAAACAGACAAACTTGAACAACAAAAAAGTACAGGGAAAGCATGGTAACAAGAAAGCAAAAGTAATCAAAGTTTTGGAGTTGTTGAAATAATTAAAAAAAACGTCACGAAGTTTTTTGTTTTAGCTTTACTTCCGTCTGCATTAATGTTTCTTTATAAACAAAAAACAATTAAATAAAAAGTTAACGTTTCAATATAACAATCTTTTTAAACATAAACTTTTTAAACTTTTTCTGTTTAATTTTTTCTGAAAACTCGTTGAAAGCAACACATTCAAATAATCGGTACTTTTCAAAATATTTAATTTAGTGTAAAATTGAACCATAATTTCTTTACGACGTTTTTTGAAATTGAAACTTATTTCTTGTGAGTAGTGTTTCCACAATCACTCTTTATTTTCAAAGTTTCTTTCTAAAACAAAATGGGCGGTAAAAGTTTGAAGGCGGCTCGCTTTGATTTCATTAAGAATGGTGTTTTTTCGTCTTTTGATCAGTGGGGGTTGCGTGAAATTTTTTGTAGGCAAGCTAAGTGCGTGACCATTGAAGCGGTTTTTGAGAACAATGGTTTTGTTTTCCCTCGTTGTTTGAATGTTTGTTGCATGATGTGATTGCAATTTGTTTTATTGGAATGTAGAGGCTGTTTTAGAATAGTTTCAACTGAAATTAACTTTCAATCTCCCGTTTTTCGAAAGTGGAAGTGAAAGTTGTTTTCACTTTGATTTTGCTGAAAGATGTGTATTGTATTTATAGTGTCTGTATTTAATGAGGATTTGAACGCTGGTGTTGGATTTGTCTCTCTTTTGATTATAGAACATTTAGATCACGAGGCAAGTGAAAGTTGTCTACTTTCCCCAAAGACGAAGAGCGGATGGTTGGTACAAATGAAATTTTGATTCGTTGAGGCGGGTCTTTTTGAGAGAGATCAAACGAATAGTGTTCACTTGTGCATGAAATCATGACGAGTGAAATGTAAATAAAGTGAACATGTTTACCACTATCAACTCAACAAGGGAAAGCAGTAGGTTCAAACTAAGGAAAAATGTGATTGAAATTTTCAAAGTACCCTCTCTTGTGTCCCTTGTCATTTAATAAAAGAGCCCCAACATCACGCCTCACTCTAAATTCAAATTCCCGGAATTTGCAACACCACTTCAATATTTGTCACGCCTCAAACCACTACAAGCTTTCTCTGATATCATCAGAACAGTGTGCCCTTAGACCCTTAAGGATCCACATACAGAGGCAATCCAACTGGCAAAACAAATATCAATGATATCAATCTAGAAACTTTTTAATATTTTTACACCATTGTCAGCACAAAAGACACAGCCAATAATATACTGCTCCAATTTTTAGATATACTTCCGCGTACGCTTTCTTGCACTGGTATATTTCACAGTTATGAGAAACTAAGAAAATGTCTACGAATTGTGAAGCCTTTAAAAAAATGAATTCAGTAATTTTAAAATGAAATGAAATGTTTCCTAAAAACTAAGATAAAATACAAACAAACTGTTGAGGTTTTTACTGGGTTTTGGGTTAAGTTTCTGAAGTAGTTGCTATGCTACTGAAATTATACCAGGCGATTTAGAACTTTGATAAGAATAGAATACAGTGTAGAAATTTTTTGGAGAGCTTATTCAAACCGTGGTTTTTTGTGTGCTTTGAGGATTGGAAAATTCATTGTAAGGATCACGGGGGTTAGGTAATATATAGTTTAAATATATTCTAGATATATAGTTTCAATTTACAAAAATTTCCCGCGTTTTTACAAAAATTTCTTTCGTTTTGACCAAAATTTCCATCTGATTTTCACAAGCATTTCCCTCGAATTTGCAAAAATGTGAAAAGTAAAAAAAATGGTTTGTTGAATAAAATTGGGCGTTGTTAATAGTTCAACATGTTTAGAATTTTGGCGAAATTGTTGATAATTCTAAATAGTTACGATATTTTTCTGAAGAACATTGTTTTGTGCTTGATTATATTTCCAAAGTTTTTGAAATTAATATATATAATGACTAAAGAATGGTTGGTTGATGGTTGGTTGATTGATGGCTCTTTTTT
>JABASL010000920.1:0-13146 GCA_019775825.1 Neanura muscorum | reverse complement strand
AAAAACCCACATGACATTTTACCCTTATTTAGACTAGCCAAACAAGCTCTCCCCAAGACGGAATCGATACTGCCACATAAATTGCTTGACTCCTTCTCTTAATTATTCAAATTTGCATATATGCAAATATTCAAATAGCGCGTTCTAACGATACTGAAGAAAAATATTACAAAAAATTGGTTAAAAACCCAGTTTGGCTTCATGCAAAAAAAATATTCAAAGGATGAAAGGAGAAGGACTCAATGTTTGCAGAACTGGCGGAAATGCAGAACTGACTAACTAATAAACCAATGACTGAGACAATAACTGACGAAAGCTGGACAACAATCAAGTTGGATTTTTTTTGGGCTGTGACCCGTATTTAATTGGCAATAATTTAAACTTGACCTTTTGGCAAGTTTACTAAAAGTGAGGAGTAAAATGAGAAGGTGTGGAAGGTAGGCGGTTATATTGCAGGCTTAATTTTAAATGGCATGCACTATCCTAAGAAGACTGAGGTATGACCTTAAACTTGACCTTGTCGGCGTGGAGGTTGATGATTGGCTGAATCTTCTCAGGTGATCTTCTCTTAATTATGGCATGCATTAATTGAGATAGCAGTAGCCAAATAAGAGATAAAGAGAGAGGGAGAGGGAGAGGACCTTCACACCGAGAACTCAGAGTTCACGTTATTAGGATCCCATATACAACTGCAGTAGGATCCCAGTGCCACCTGCACTAGGATCCCAACTCAAATCCACTAGGATCCCGTTTCACCACTAGGAACCCGGTGTCGAATGCATCACCGCTCTCACTCCTCCCGTGGGGAAGGTCAATTATATTAATAAACTTTAGTTGATCATTAATTCTATAAGCAGTTATAGGGCTAATTGTTTCTAAGGAATAATTATACTACCAACTATTATTGCTTCTGATTTTGACAGAAATGCTTGTCAGTTCTGTGAACACTCAACACCCAAGGTGTTTTCTCGCTCTCCAGAATCTCATCCGCCAGAAAGGCCGGTGTGTAACCAACAGAAAATGAGAAACTCCTTCAATAATTCTATCGTCGGTGTTGCCAAACGAAATGAGCTTACAAGGAAGTTATAAGTTAATATAATCGTAGTTTCAAATTCAAATTCGGAGGACTGTACACAGGAAACGAGAAAATTTGTATTATATTTAAGAGTAAAACCGAATTTTTAAGGGAGCTTGGAGAAAGTACGAATTTTCAGAAATTTACTGTTGTGAAAACGAAAGAGGAGCCCCATGGATTTAGGTTAGGTTTGTGTTACGTTTAGGTTAGGTTAGTTAGGATCAGTTTAAGTTAGGGTAGTCAGGTTTACTTTAGGTTATATTAGTTAGGTTTACGTTGGTCAGGTTTAGTTTAGGTTAGGTTAGCCACCTGCGATTTATTTGGAGGAAGGTGCTCACGAAGAAAACCATGAATTATCGATATCCGTAAAGAAGGAACTTTTCAGGCCAGTTACACTTACACTACCACTTGACAACAAAAACAATACAATTCTTAGGGGGTGGGTACCTTTTCTGCCGGTTGAGACACCAGGAATTCTGGTGGGTGGGATTCTGGCGAGTGAGCCTAAGTCAAACCCAAAGCGGTTTTTACGACCACAATATTTTTCGAAGTGACCCTCGTATACATTGAATTAAAGTAAACAGGCTTTCTATTGTTTGTTAATGAGGAAGGAAAGCCACAAATATTAGTTCAAAGTTAATTGACACATAAAAAAGTACAAGTAAAATATAATTCTTATGACACCCTAATTTACAAATGCGGGAAATTTTATTTTTACTCTAAAAAATTCAAATATTTTTTGAAATACCATTAAAATAATTACTTACTGTTACTTACTTATTATTATCTTACTGTTAAATTGTACATTTAAATTTAACTGATATTTTTATATTTAATAAATTTAAATATTTTTTGTAATATTTAAATTAACAATTTTATTTAGTTTGTTAAAAAAAAATTTATTGTGCAGCAGGCTTATCTGGATGACTGTGATGAGGACTTGGAAATTAAAATTTCCTTTTCTACTTTTGTTTTCCTCATACTGAAGTACATGGAAGCTCCTAAAAATTAAATGTAGAATCAATTAAAATATTTTGAAACTATGAAGTATCGCAAGTTTTTGCTTACTTTTAACTGTTGGATATTTTTCCTCTAGACTTCCAAGCGTTTTTTTCCTCCAAACAAAAATAATAAAAATGAGAAGACTTTGCATCAGATTAAGAAAATCAATCAAAATCCAGTAGGCAATAGTTGCATCCCATTCAAAATGCCATGAAATAAATTCGGTTAGCCACAAAATCGTGGCTGTTAGGAGCAGCATTGTATAAATACGTATTCTAAACACATGAATGACAAAATAATTTAAGTAAAATTTCTATTGTTTCAATTTAGCAATATTTAAATTTTAACCATTACAATTTGCATTGTTTGCTGCGTTTTGAATTTCCTACTCTAAGTCCCTGGGTTAATTCTTGATAGAGGGAAATTCGAAATATTGTGAACACAAATATGGTCGCATTGAAAAGAATTAGCATTCCGATGGGGTAGAATAAAAAAACGCCTTCCGATTTTCTTGAAATCAAACATCGTCCAACTCCATACCCTGGACTGAAAATTTCTTTGGATGTGTCCAGCCTTCATTAAGTAAAATATACGTTAGCACTTTTGTTTTGATTTAAAATTAAGAAATTAAATTTTAATTTTTCAAAACCTGTTTAAATAATCCAAGATTAAGGCTACGATAACAATACAACCGGGTATACCCCAAGCGATACTTGAGAATACGAGGAAACGTTTGATCCCGTGTCGTTGAATCGAGAGGCTGGGTGAGCTAATCAAGGTTCTACAAAATATAATTAATTTTTTTAAGAACATTTGCGGTATTGACGTTATTTGACCCGGCGCTTAATTGACCTATGACTCTTACCGAAATGTGACCCAGATGTTTTAGATTTAAAAATGTGAGCCAAATAAATGTGGATAAAATTAAGAGATGTGTGGTTGCACCAATCAGAATACAGGCTGTAGATCCTCGCATCATTTCATTAGTTGACAATCCTAATTGGCTCAAAATATTTGATATGCCAAAGAGCATGTTGAGTAAAAGTAAAGAAATTATATAGGAAGCCACGACCCACATATGGAATTTTTGTTTACTTCGAAGTAAAAAGTAAACAAGAATTGTTATACTCAGAAGTGAGCATGAGCAGAACATCACCAGTCCATATGTAATTGGAATCCAAATCTTTAAAAACAAAAATTAAAAAAAGTTATTCAAATTAAAAAAAATTGAGTTCTACTACAAGATGAAAAAAATACAGGGTGCCAGTAAAAGTGTAGTTCATGCTTCATTTGAAAACTTTCGTCAAGAATAGAACAATAAAATTTAAGCAAAAATTCTGTTGCACGTGCGCGAATTACAGGGCTTTGTATTCAAAAATCCACATCGCAACTCATACTAGATGTTCTAACAAGGAAAACGGTGGGAAATTGAATTAGGTCGCTTTTAGCAAAATTTTTAAAAGCGAAGCAGATTTTGGTAACCCCCCCTCCCCTCCTGGGTGGCGGTTCAGTTTAGGGTTAGGTTCGTTTTTCAACGATAAGCACTCATTCGGGGATGCGCGAATGAAAATTCCAATTCTAAAATGGTAGCTTTGAAATAAGCTGTCGTACAAGATCGTGCTCCCTACAAAGGGAAAGGAGGCAAGACTTCGGCTAGACCATGTATAAAATCAGAATATTTTGAAACTTGGGCTTTCGCGAGGTGTTCTTACAACTGTTGCCCTTCGGGCGTCTTCGGAAGCGGTCGGGATAGTTCGAGCTGACATCGGACACATTCGTACAACTTGATCCCAAACACTTCCTGAATAAAACAAACCCATCCCAAAATTTTGTAATCCGTCGATACAAAAACTGGTAGAAATGACGCTCCACCTTGAATTGTTGAAATAAATTAAGGAACCATTCGACAAGAATCGAAATCTGAAAAATTATTATACAATACAACATTTATATAACAACATCAATATTGAAAAAACATTAAATGAGTTTCAAAAGTACTTACTGCATATTTTGAAATCCAAAACGGGTTAAATTTCTAAGTGACCATGTGACCACATTCTTGGGGTCACAGTTCAAATTACGGATTTCAATTTTATGATCCGTTAAGGACGAGTTCAAAACGCGGAGGGGAGTGTCTTCGGGCAAAATCACCATTTTCCCGCTTCTGAATATTTTTCTTCGTGGTGAGGATTCAGGAACTGGGTCGTAGAAAATCGGATTCCATTGGAGATCCGAAAATTCACATGACGCTCCCCCAAGGCCATCAAGTACTTTGTCCAGGTCGCAACATTTTGACACACAAATTTCATTTGTATTCATTTTATCACAAGCGTGTTGACACAGGTCAACGTTCATTCCCTCAGCAGTAATCCTTTCAATTATGCAACCAAAAATTATTACAACATTATTAATATTGTGAACAAATCATAACGGTTTAAAAAAATTTGAAGTTCGTGAAAACGGAACAAAACTTAAAAATTTACGTTCTGATGCAGTAATCCTTGGGGTCGTAATATGAATTTCCAATAAGAAGTGTTCCATCTTTAAGAAAATGACCTCGTTCTTTAGCGACCTTTATTTCATCTTTTTGTCCTTCCGTTGTCAACAATTTTATTTTTTGTCTTGTCTCACATTTCAGTTCTGCTACTTTCAGGCTACAAAATTTTTAAAAAATATCTCGAATTAATGTGTAGCGACATTTTTATTTTTTTCGGAGTCGCAAAAAAATCGAGCGTCTCGGCAAATGCGTTTTCAAATAAATATTGAAAAGAAAATCTAATTTGAAACTTATATACCCAAACGTTATTGGTCGAGAGTGAGCTGTTAACGTCCCAGGAATCGCAATTTTGATACTATCAAGGTCAGTACAAGTATTCAAACTGACTTGACCCTTGACCTGATACAAAATGGCAATTAAAATGAGTACAAAAAGGATTGTAAAATAAGGAGCCATGTCGAATTACAATTTATGACAAACGCAACTTTTCGTCATTCCGTGTATTATCACTTTTGTGTGTAAATTCTAATTCACTTAACCTTATTTCTCATCACGCTTCTGACACATCCATGGTTATGTTGATCCAAGGTGCTTAAAACCACTGTATCCGTCCTTAACCACAATAAAATTTTATACAAATGCACGACAAAACACTAATAGGTAACTAACTCCACTAAATTAACTAATATCAACCATAAACATCGAGGTAGGATTTTACAGAATGAATCATCTCTTGTAAAGAATTTTCAAAAAAACCTTTATTTTCCTATCTCCGTCATAGTCATGCGATCTATATTGTATATAGCTAGTTTCGGCCACGAACAATTAAAATATATTCACATCAAATAAATAGTAATAAATAACCAGATAAAACATATTTTGAAATACGCAAGTTTATTAAGCCAATTAGAGTTTACTTAAAGTTTGGAATAAAGATAAAAGCTAACTACTATGCCGAAATGCAATTTGTCAGTAAGTTAAATTAAATGCACCAAAGAAAGGTACGCCGTTTCGGCTTGCAGTTTATGCGCAGGTCTTGGAAATTTCACTACAGGTTTCGCCAAGAACTGGACAGTTAAATGATCCGTCCGTGTAATTATATACACTGTTATTACAGGGTGCGCAGACGTCGTAATAGGTGTCTAGGTATGCACCAGAATCACAGTGAGGAATTTCTTTAACGCATGATTGAAGCCCAGTATTTGGTTCTGTATGAGGTGGACACTTGCACTCCTCGGTCGAATGGTGGAAACTCGCGTGTGCCATAACACAGTCGCATGCGTGCGTTTTCGAGTTGCTGATGGTTTCGTTATTACGGGTGTAAATGCCAGAAGCGTTAAGACAAGCATACAAATATGGTTTACAGGTTCGAAGTGTATTGTTGTAGTAAGTGTCACCTTGGCATCCACAACCTTGTTCTGGGCTGTAGGTCGAATATTCCAGTTGGCAATCGCATGTGAACGTGCCCGAATTGGGTTCGGTTCCTTCGGGGCAAGCGTAAATCCCAGATGAATTCATGGTAGCGTATTGGTAATTTACGCATTCGCCAGAAACTAAGTGAGAGGCTCCCTGGCAGTCACACGTGGCTGAAGTTACATTGAATGCCGTATAAGCCATAACGCAGTCACAGCTGGATGTGGTAGCGTTAGCCTGGGTATCAGAGGGACATACAAAATATCCGGTTGCATTTCTGGCAGCTCCGGAAAATCCAACACATGCATCCGCGGTTGGGTAGCTGTCCCCCTGACATTTACATTCGTTATCAGTACTGATGATTTGGTATTCGATAAGGCAGTCACAGGTCGACGTGGTCCAGTTACCTCTTGTACCATTCTGGCATGTAAAATATCCTGTTGCGTTAGGAGTAGTCCCTGAAAATCCCACGCATTCATCGGTTATTGGGTAGCTGTCCCCCTGGCATTCACATCCACTTTCAGTGCTGAATACCTGGTATGGGATGGAGCAGTCACAGGTCAACGTGGTTGAGTTAGCATATGTGTCAGCGGGACACATAAAATATCCAGTTCCATTGGCGGGTATTCCAGAATATCCCGTGCAAGTGTTGTTATCTGGGTAGCTGTCCCCTTGGCATTTACATCCGCTGTCGGTACTAAATAGCTGGTACTCGATAGTGCAGTCACAGGTGAGCGTGGTTGAGTTGGCATATGTGTCAGCGGGACACATAAAATATCCAGTTCCATTGGCTGGTATTCCAGAATATCCCCTGCAAGTTGTATCATCTGGGTAGCTGTCCCCTTGGCATTCACATGTACTTTCACTGTTAAATAGCTGGTACCGTATGGCGCAGGGCATTGGGTCGCATTTATAGGTTGTTGAATTTGGGTTAGTTCCAGACCGACATGTAAAAAATCCAGTTGCGTTTGGCGATGCCCCATCATATGCTTCACACGCACTCGGTTTTGAGACTAGACGACTGGCTCCCTGGCATACACATTTACGGTCAATTATGCTGTATATCTGATACTGTATTGAACAGTCGCAAAGTAATGTGGTCGAATTGCTTTTTGTAGAACNAAAATCCAGTTTTATTTGGCAGCGCACCAGGATATCCTTCACATTCCCCGTTGGTTAGGCTACTATCTCCTTGACATTCACATTTATCGTCGTCTGGATCATACCGCTGGTACTGAATTGGGCAGTCGCAACTGCGAGCTGTTGTATTTACGGTTGTTCCATTCGGGCAGTTGAAAAATCCAGTTGTATCAGGCGTAGCAAAAGGAAATCCTTGACATGCACCAGAGACTAAACGGCTGGCTCCCTGGCATACACATTTACTGTCAGTTGTACTGTATATCTGATACAGTATTGAACAGTCGCAAAGCAAAGTCGTCGGGTTGGGTTGAGTAGTCCCGGAACAAGTAAAAAATCCTTTTTTATTTCGAATCGCGCCAGGATAGCCAACGCATGTGGCGTTGATTAAACTACTAGCGCCCTGGCACTCGCATCGACTGGTATCTAGATCGTAAATTTGGTCCTGAATTGGGCAGTCACAAGACGTGGTTGTGGCATTTGCGGTTGTTCCAGACGGGCATTCATAAACCCCTGATGTAATATTAGCATTAGCATATGTATAGCCAAGGCATACGTTTTTAGTAAGGGCCGCTGCCCCCTGACAGACACATTTTTTTGAAGTGGAATTGTAAATCGCATACTCGTCATTACACTGACAAGCCCCAAAGGATGCTTGAGTTAGTCCGTTCGTTGGGTCAACTACGAGGTTGGGCAAATCCTCATTGTTGAACGTTCCCTTAGGGTTAGGACAGACACATACTCTACTGCTGCAAGTAAAGCCTTGATCACACAGGCTATTTTTGCTAATGCAGGTTTTCGTGTAATTTGTGAAACATACGCCGTTCATAGGTATTCCACTCTTGCATTGGCAAGTTTTTGAAGCTCCATCATTCGAACATTTTCCATTATTTCCACAATCAGTATTGTCAGAACAAGTGCTGCCGATCGGAATCACGCAGTTACCGTTTACCCATATTTCGGAATTTCTACAATTTTGAGCTGATAAGCTCGTTACTAGCTCGGCTGCAATGTTTGCTGTAGCGAGACCGTTTATTGAAAAATCTCCTGGCAAGGAGGATAGCAACCCTCCAATTGATGTCGAAATTAGCCCCAGAAACAGTATTAATGATAGGTTTAATCGCCTCATGTCTAAAATGAAAAAAAAATAGTTTACATCTTTAGATAGTTAATCTAGTTAAACAACGTTGCTAAAACGAATTCAAATTAATAGTTAACTAAAAATATTCCCTTGTGTGTTGTTTTTGTTACTACTTTTTGGTAAGCCAAAATTTATGAAATAATTTAAATTGCACGATGTGATTTTTGTGCAACGCCAGTCAAAAATCAACTCGTCGATTCCTACCACCGAAATTTCTGTTTTAGAGAGGTGGAAAATAAACATAATATGACTTTCTGTTTTAACTTACACAAAAAATGTTTTAATTTAATTGTACAGTTATTGAGGTTTCAATGTTTGAAATGACGCAACGTAAGTGTTAGTGACACCCGCTTCGTTGGAAACGATTTTGAAGTTCAACAAAACTTTAGAAAACGCTTGTAATACAATAGAAATATGAAACTTACCGGCACTTGATGGCGGTGAGGATGGCGTGACTACGGTGGCTTCGTTGAGTAGTTTAAATGTTGGAATGATTTTGACGAATTTGTTCTGGAGTGTCTTTATAAGTATGCACTTGCCTAAATCGAAAAAATTCAAATAATTAATCACGCAACAGGTAAAGATTGTGTCTCATTTAATAAATTGTCCCAAATAATTATTATTCTAGAATATAAATGAGAATTTAAATGTAGTTAGCCAAAGATTTTAACCTTGAAAGTTAAAGCATCCGCTTATTAGTAACGAATCAATCGTTGCAGCTTACTTCGCAACTTGCAGCAATTTTTGGAATCTGGAATTTTATTTAGCGATCACCTTTGATTAAGGAGAGGCGTCAGACAAGTTAGGCCACCACTTCAACAATTTTGTTGATTCCTCGTTGTATCAAACAGGGTAACCGACGACAACAAGGTAAGGGTAAACGTAGGAGCGACCAAATGTACTTGGTATTTGAAACTATGTTGACCTTCATTGCTAAGATTAACGGCACCGAATATAAAATTTTACTGTCGGATTGTTTCAAATCACAGCAAACAACCATCGGCGACCCGCGACGCCCGTCACTGTCACTACGCAAATTAACCTACTCAACTCATGCAAATTTGATTTCACAACCATAAGTTTATGTTTCGTTCTGTGGTACACAAATTACGTGAAATGTCAGAACCGGTTGATTGGATATGTTGCGTCATCGAAACACGAGCTTAGTCTATCAGTTCCTAAAAACTGAGAGAGGGGCAGCGGGTACAGCAACGCTGGGTTAGGGTTACTTCAACCTATCCAGAGAATTAAGAAACAAAGTAAGCTTTATTGAAAAAGCCAAACAAGCCCGTCCTAGTACGGGCTGGATACAGAAAAGTGTAAAATTAGTTGTTTGCCAGTATCCATCCCGCCCTAGAAAGGGCTTGTTTGGCTAGTCTAAGTAAATGTGAACTCGAAATCGTTCCCCGATTGATCCTTTTTTTTTTGGAAAGCTCGCTCGCTCGCCCCGTGTTTTCTTACACTACTTTTTGTTGGACACCCCAATGTTGAGCAGAATTGTATTTGGGTTATTTTGAGTTCGTGGAGTTCGTGAGAAGTGGAATTCGTCTTCTTATGTTGGCTTGAAGTTAATATTTTGCAAATGAGTTATCCGCTGCAGCGTGCGTTTTCTTCGTTTGAAAAATTTGGTGGTTGTAAGGAAGGAGGAGAGGCTCCCTCCGGTGATACAAGGAGGAAATGGCCTCGATGTGACTTAAGCTTCACAGGCTCTATGGTGAGAGAAAGACGAAACTCACAGCTTACCAACCAACTGTTTTTACTCGCCAAAAAAAATACACTCATCATTTAATGTAATATTGCGAAACAGGATTTGCTGATATCAAAAACTTGGTTGTTGGCTTTCGAGTTTCCAGCTTAAAAAAAAATTGCGCTGAAACAATTTTTGATGCCTTTCACAAAATGAAATTCGGACAAGAAGCGGTTTCAAGCGGTTTCAGTGACCCTCGCCCATCAGGGTGTACCCCCCTCTATACTAGAATTTTCTCTGTAGATTACAACCGTAACGAGTTTTTAATCCAACAAGGTAACCTTTACCTGTAGGGAATTACATTCTGGCGAAAATTGACGCCCCTCCTTAAATGATTTCCAGGCACATGAAGAAATTAAACATTTTGTCTTGCTGGAAAACATGGAATACTAAATTGGCAACGTCAGCGCTATAAACAAGTTACATGATTCTATGGAAATTTAGCTCAGGGGGAATGTATTTACTTTTATTCCATAACGAAATTAGTCGTGTTGATTGGGTGTTCAAGCTTCTTTGTCGTCATTACTTATTTTACAGCACGCCTACCCGTAGTTTGAGCAGCTTTAAGGAACCGTGTAAAACTTGTTTAGAAAAGTATCGTAAGCGCGCCGGAACGACACCACATTATCATGAAATAGTAGTAATTCCAAAAGTAGTCTTTTGTCAGGGTGTGACATCTTTGGATACTGCGGTGCTCAAAGAATATAAAAGGTAAAAATTATGCGGAGTAAACAACAAGCTCTCACCCTTTTAGAATATCATTTTTTCTTCTCCTTCACTAGAAATTTTCTCCTCAAAACTTATAAAATAAAGCTGTTCAGAAAAAGAATTTTTTCAAAGCCGAGAATATTTAGAATAATATTAGAGTAATATTTAGAATGTTTAGAAATATAAAGTTTCGACGACTCGCAATTATGTCGCTTTAGATATTGTATAAAATTGCAAGTTTGTGAAAAGCGTACTGCAACGGTTTGTCCGGCAGTGTTTACTGTAAGGAAAATATTTACTTGAAGGGGTTTCTGTGTAAGCAATCTTGTCACATGTGACTACATGGTCAGCAATGTGCCCATGGTGCACTTCGGGATGGATGGCAGACAGACAGACAAAACGTGCGGTTGCATAAACCAGCTTGTGATACTTAATAAGACGGCGAACTTATGCTTTACATTAGAACAGGCGCCGGGCAGACGGACATATGCTTGAATACAGTAGCTTGCGCCACTTACCAATGCAGCATGCTAATAATTCGCACTGGAATGGCGCAGAGACAGACTGACTGACTAAACACTATTCCAAAAATATTAAACTGAGCATAGTATGTTCTCCTTCTTCCACAATACTATTTTACCTCACCTTATGCTCAGATCCTTTACCTAAAAATCTGGTGTTCGTACCGCAGAAATGAAGCAGTGGAGACGATCACTGGAAATCTGATTTTGTGGGAATTAAAACCTGTTTATTAATTAGTTAACAGTAATTGTGGACCGAAATTTATTTGAAATCATATGGTTGAAGTCCAGAGAATCTGTCAAATATTAATCCTCGGAGTGTTATTTTATCATGCTAATCCTTATAATAATGGTCCACATATTCAATTATTTTCATTTTCCTTTTTACGTTAGGGTCGCTTGGACTAAACCCCCAAGTCGTGGGTGTATTATATATGAATAATTCAGTAAAAAGTTAAGGTAACTATTTTTTAATTTTAAATTGGCGCTTCTTGAAAATCAATTGGAAATTTGTGACGTCAACAATTAGAAAAATAACAAGTTACGTGACTCCAACAGAATTTGCAAAAATGTATGAACTCCATTGGCATAACAAATTTCGTCATGACGCTTACGTTCCCAAACTTCGGACGTCACACGTTTTGCATCCGGGTTTTTAACAGCTTCAATTTGAATCGTGTGAAAGTAAATTTCAAACAAATTTCTTTTGATATATTAAAAATTTCGTGAAATTACACGACTATCGCTCAAACTCAAATTCGATCTAAAATTGGATTTAGGGCTGTATTTTACCATTGCGGAATTTTCACGTTTCACTCTTCGCACCTTAATTTGCAAAATTTCCAAATTGAGGATGAGGAGTCCATTACAACGGATTTTTTTACTTTTCACTCCGCACTTTCTAAGCGTTTGAAGACCAAACGTTGCGGATTAAATGTTTACTGAAAATTACCTAAAAAATTTTATGAAACTAAAAGATGAAAAAATGAACATTTGAGCTTGATAAAACATTAAACAATTGAATTTGAGCTTGAGAATTTGAGCTAAAACTAAGTCACATCAGTCACACGTACAAAAGACCTCTTTGCCACCTACTACTTTTATACCAGTCATTTTGACCTGTGACCTCCCCGGTGATCTGTGGATGATGTGAGCGGATTTTTTCGTAATAAAACCCAGTCACAACAGTCATATTGGCAGCACGTCACTCGCGAGGTTATATATTGAAATAGGCGAATATGACCACTATAAAAGTTGATCACCTCTTAGTTTGAGTGTCCCCCGGGATCCTGATGGACACTCAAACTAAGACACATGTCCACGATCTCTCTCTCTCTCTCTCTCTTTGTGTATCCTGAAATTCACCTAGTTTAAATTCGCAACTACTCGTATGAACAAAATTATAATTTTTAGCAGCCCGTATAGTTTGTTACCCATAGTTTTGATATGTTAGTTCACGTCCAAGTTTCGCAAGTACCGCTTACAAATAAATTGCCTTGACTTTAGGACACCAGTATTAATCAAATCTGAAGTTTCAGTTACTAAATTTTGGTCCGTATACAAGAATTAGCAATTTAATTTGGCTGTATCGTGAAATATGATTTTGAACGCGGAAACAAAAAATTTTGCCTGAATTCTGCTTTTGAACGCGGAAATAAGAAGATTTCGCATGAATTCTGCTTTTGAACGCGGAAGCGAACAATTTCGCGAGAAAACCCCCGGATGTGTAAAACTGCCTTAGCAAATTAAATTTTTACCTCAATTGGCATAAACACGGGTCAACGTCCGAAAAACGTTTTCGGAAAAGTGATTGCCCAAAATTACGTCTATGCTCCGTCCAGATTCAGTAAAAGCAAAATAAACATTCAAACGTTCTTGCTAATTACATCTTGTTAAATAATTTTA
>JABASL010000918.1:0-13156 GCA_019775825.1 Neanura muscorum | reverse complement strand
AAAAAAATCTGGATTTTAGAATCTAAAAAAAATACTGACGTTGCAGGATGTAAAGCAAATCGGACTATTTCCAGCTTTTCAGAAAAATAAAATGAAAAAGAAGAAAGCGGAGAAAGTTATACACGTTTTATAAAATTCCTTGTAGTTCCGACGGCCAAGGTATTTTTTGTTTAGGGCGCCCTCTGAAGCCTTTTGACTAGGAAACCTAGACCAAATTCTCAGCTTATCGTTCATACTACCGGAGAAACAACAAGGCTTAAAGAAGATCCTTAATGGAGAGTTCCGTTGTTCTAAACATTTCCCTAAACGCTAACCATAAGGTTTATTTTCTCTCAAGATTTGAAACTCCGGAAATGACACCGAAAACAAATAATAAATCTTGGCTCGCTCAATTTAAAATGAGATGAAGAAAGTGTGAGAATGAGGTCTTCCAAGTTGTGGCACGTGCCTGAAAGTCAAGAAATGCGGGATCAAAGATCCTACACTGCTAAGCAGATTAGTTACCTCTGGAGCCTCCGTTTTGGGCCCGACTTTCACTAGATTTCTACTCCAAAAGTTAGGATTTTTGTAGACAAAGAAAGGTAGAGTTCCCATAATTCCAGCCATCATAACTTCATCCATTTGATGCTAGTACGTGCTCAGAATTACAAAAAAAATGCGAGAAGAGACTGTAATTCTACTTTAGTCTCTTGACTCACGACTCGATTCCCCAAGTCCTAATGAATTAATCTCTTTGATGAAAAGGACAGTTTTAAGGAGAAAGCTAATCTGGGCGGAATGTGATCCGAATCTAAGCTCAAAATGCTTGAGTATGAGGACTGTCACAAGGCTGTTCATTTCATTTTAGTAAAGGACTCTCTCAATTCCCTCATCGTCCAAACACACAGGTTTCGCTTTCTAATCAGCCACTTGACAAATTAAAAAGATCAACTGTCTTTAATAAATAAGCGATGAAATGAAATCTTCCTTCAAAAGAAGGTCGTTAGGCGACTTTTGCTTGACACGTTTTCAGCAAATACTTCCATAGATTCCCAAAGTTTGCCGTAAATTAAATTATGATATTTTGAAATCATTCCGCCTTAAGACAAGAAATTTTCCCCAAAAATGTTTCTGGAAATTTTCCTTCTTTACCATTTTTGGACAATATTGGAGACTCTGTGGACCGGCTTCTTCATTTGAATCCAAAATTAACGTTGAAATTTGATCAGTTGACTTGATACTGACTAAATTTTTGTCTCAAGTTTGGCAAGTGTTCAAGATATGGATATTGATTGGCCCTGAAGGGAAAGGAAGTTAGTAGTGTAGCCTTTGACACTTTGAGTATTCCGTTTTCCGTTTTTGTTGGCTAATGTCCTCTCTTGTGCCCTATTTGTGATATCTTAGGGGTTTTGATGGAATCTCATATTTAGCTCACATCTTTGTGAAAATTGAGGAAATGATTTTGTGCGGTAAAGTGCCATGGTCTGTGACACTCAGGGGTCTACGCCCACTCCACTCCAGAACTTGAGAAGTTATGATGAGAGGAAGTGGAGGCCAGATTCTTATTTTGGATAAGAGAAAGTCAAAGGAAGGAGATCTCATTTTCTTCTTCTTGTTCGCTCCACTGAAATTTCTCCTTCGAAATGAGAAATCACCACAATTCATTCCTTACCCTCTGCTAACAATCAAATCACTTCCAGCTGTATCATTTTCTAACAAAAACTATCCAAAGTAGCCCCATTGGTCAACACACTTGCTCAAGGACCGAAACATTTGTGGCCACTTTCACAACTTTCACTCAACCAGAAAAAGTTGACATCCTTTACGGGTCACTGACTTTCATTCTTTTTCAAACCTTCACATACCCTTACAGTTGCCTTCGCACCCAGACGCACATTTTCAAATTCAAACTCACTTTCCATTATTCCCTACCTTCAAACTCAAAGTTTTTGAAATTCAAAACTGCCAAACAAGCAAAAACAAATTTTCAAGGAAACAAATTGTCCCCAAGTTACTTATAGCCAACTACAAGAGTTTTACAAGGCGTTTTCAACTTTCACCGCTTTCTCTTTTCTTGTTTCGTTTTTCCACAAAAAAAAAAACTGGAAACGAGATTAAGCCAATCTAAAGCCATATTTTAAACCTAAACCTAAACCTATCTGACCAGCCTATTGTGCTAGGACTTAAAATCCAGAAATTTTGTTTCCAGCTTCTCAAAAAACCGAAATGCGAAATGCGAAATGAAAAAAGAGAAAGCGGAGAAAGTTGCTTTGTAAGACGCGCTTTGTAAAACCCTGTAGGATTCCCTTCTTTGCTTCTTTCCCTTTTTCAGGGGAAATTTTTCAGTTTGCAGGTGAAAGCTTTCTAAAACTTTCACTCTAGACAGGAATTGAAGCTTACGATGTTAAATTTTGGAAGACAAAAAATATATATATATAAATAAATATATTCAGCCCTTAAATTTTAAGCTTCAAACTTTTTGAGTAATGGAAACTTGTTACTGTGCTTGAAAAAGATCAAGTTTCAGCTGAATGACACGAGTGTGTTCATGAAGTGCGTATGAAATTTTACTTTGTAGTTTCTTTTCCAACTTTTTCTTAAATTTAAGCACATGTGCTCTGAAAATGGAGAGATTTACTCAAGTGGATTTGCGTTTGAGTCTGTGTAGTCTTAGGTTAACTGGCAACCTTACAAGAACATTTACGAGATTAGGTTTTATAGGGGTAGCAGACTCAGAGGCAGACTGAATCCCTGCTGGATTTGATTCTGCCAATATCAGATTACCTTGCAATACGGATTTGCGAATCCTGTTGAAGAAGTAGTGGCAACCTAAGATACACATGCATGAGAATTCTTTGTCTTCTGTCCTTGGCGGCCTGGAAGATGGGAAAAGAAATGGATTTGGGTCCTTGAGCCCTTGAGTCTCCTAGTCAGTCAATTCAAGAGCTTCGAGGCCCAAAAATTTTTTTCTGGCAAGAACTGGGTTAGAATTGGGCCTTATCTCATAATCTGAATTGGACGTTTTGTTCTTAGACTTTTCTAGCAATCAAAATCCTCGTCTGCTTTTCTCTAAATTTGGTCTGTACGTGGTGAAAGCCTTCTTTCTACCCCTGTGGGTTTGCTCTTCCTTCCTTTTTTTTAACTCAAAGCTTTGGTAGATTCCTCTTGTTAGGAAAAGTGAACAAGAGAAATGTATTTTTTGGAAAAGAGAAAGTAGAGAAAGTCCCGTTCTCCTGATCATTGATCTGTGTCAGTTCATGCGTCAAAATTCACTCCTTTCTAATCCTGTTCTATACTTAGATACTTTTCTACCATCGTGGTAGCCTAGAAATTCAAGAAATCTAGAAAGTAGAACCTAGAACCTAGAGCAAGGAGCTTCATTCTTCCTGTCAAGGCTCGAATCCAATGTAATTGAACTCCTCTCCTCATCGCCCCATCTTTATAAATTACACGAGGAGAAAGCCTTTTTTTTTTCTCGTTTTTCTGCTCATCATTTCCCAAAAGTAGCAGTAGACTACACTTGGCGGCTAGTAGGATCCGATTTCAGTGAAAAGAAAGTTAATTATAATTGAATTTCCCTCTCTTTTCAATGACTGGCTTCTTTTTTTCTGTTGCTAACATTGAGATTTGGACCAAATAACCAGGGAATTGCTTGTGTTTGGGTCTTTCGAATTGAGATGTAAGACGAATAAAAGAAGCTGCCTTTCACCCCCGTCCAAAGTGATTTACATGGGCGAGGAAAGAAGGCTTTATTGACATTCCTGATTCACAAATGCAAACAAATGGGAGTTGAGGAAATAAGCCCAGGAGAGCCTCACATTAATTCTCATATTTCTTTTAGACAGGGCAGGCGGAGACTGGGGTGATCCTTCAGGTCCCACCCCATGTGAAAAGAAGTACTTTCTCATGTCAGGGCCATGGAACGATGCCATGGAGATATTGGGAAGTTAAAAGAGTCTTAAATTCTGTAAAGGAGTGAAAGTAGAAGGAAATGGGACATGTGATTGAATGAAATGTGCATAGGGAAAATATGCAGAGCGGCTTTTTAGTTTTTCTTAAAAACTCGACTTTCACTTTCTGAATTTTATAAAAAATAAAATAAAAATAAAAAAAATTTAAAAAAAATATTTTTTTTGAAAAATACCTTTACTTCACAAAGTGTGCACAACCATCTCCGTTTTTTTTTTCATTTACATTTTCTAGGAGACTGGAAAAAAATTAGAATCAAGATTTTCAGGATTTTAGAACAAAGGCTGCACAGGATTCTAGATTGGCTTATTTTGTTTCGATTTTTTAGAAAAACGGAATCAAAAAGAGAAAGTAGAGAAAGTTGTACTCGATTTATAAAATTTTCTGGTATGCTTTCATTACCCTGGCTTAAGCAGAAGATAATTTGCTTCCTTTGAAGCATTGAAGGCAAACCAGGAAAATTTTCTCAAAAAATTCGAATTTAATTGCATTTTTTGGGCCTTTCTAAAATGTCTCTGTAGAAAAAGTAGGGAGAAAGCACGGTATTTTTTCTTGTGTATGTGGTGGGAGTTCCTTCCGGTGGTAGTGGCAGGATATAAAGGGCCATTTGAAATCGGAAGACTGCCCTAAACTCTGCATACTTTGAACATTAGATTGACTTACGGTAACGATTACTCTGCTTCTACTGAAAAAGGAACTTACTCCTTTTCTTCTCCTGTTTAGGACGAATAGAAAGTGCAAAGTGAAAGCCTTAGGTTTATTTACAAAAAAAAACGTTTTTTTTATTCCAACTACTTCCACCATCCATTTTAGTTTTTCAGCTACGGGTGTTATAAAAATCATCTTTTTGGCAACTCTATTCAATGGAAAGGAGCGGAAATGATACAATTTCTTTCCTTTCACTTGAAAATACTTTTGGGTAGACTTATTTTATGGAAGCTGCTTTCACTCACCCGATTTAATACAAAAAAAGAAGGGAAATGGAAGTGGTGAAAATAATGTTCTGGATTCAGGCATAGGAATTTACCTTTCTCCTATAAAATAAACATATTAGTAAAGTAAACTTTCTTGTTGGAGAAAGTTGGAAAGAAAGTTGAATGTGAAATAGGATGATCTATTTCTCTGCTCTGGCTCTGGCCTCCTTTTCTTGCACTTCGTTCAAATGGAGAGATTATTTAGAGAAGCTCTTTTCCTAGAAGTGGCACAAGGTGCTGAAGAAGGTTAATCTCATTCTTATGATTCGAAAGGCCAGGATTCTAGGGCTCGAGAATTTTGGGCTTCTAGAATTGCATTGGGAATGGCTCATTTTCTGCCACAACAGCCACTGGCATTAGAAATGTTGAATTTAACAACGAAAATCTTTACCCGCACTTCAAATTTAGCCACAAGCCTCTTGAGCTGTAGAGGAAAGCTTTCTCTTCTCCACAGAGCACAAAATTTAGTCAGAGGGTCTTCTGGATAAACAAACAAAGGATAGCTAACCAAACACTTTCAGCTAGCACAATTCATTCATTCATCCCTACTTGAATCATTTTTTTTAAAAAGAAGAAAAAACTGTTAAAAAACAACGATTGCGACACTTCGCTTGGAAATACAAATTTAGAAATATTTTTAAAAAAAATACAAATCTTTAATCCGAAAATGTATCAGTTTGATACCAGTTAGGAATTTTAATTTTGTTATCCTAAAAATATAATTGAAGTGAGGTGATTTTTTGTTTATTAATCTAAAATTTTGGCTGTAATTTCAGATTTCTGCTTTCTCTGGTAAAGGAAGCAAATTAAGAGCCGAAGAGCAGTTATCATGAGGAGGAATTGAGCTGACGTGTTTTCGAGGAACAGAACTAGTAAACTTTTCTGTTTTATTATAATTTTGCTATTTTTTGGTCAGTGAACTTTGACCTCAATGCCCAAGAGCTTGGGAAATTTTCTACTACAGCGGAGGTAAGGGGGAGCATGGAAAGTCTAGGGCTCATCATCCTTCTCAGCATCCTCCATTGCCAGAGTTCTAATGAAACTGGACTAAAATCTTCATTTGACCCGAATTTGGCCAACCACCAACGACCTCTCGACCTTCCACTTCAACTCCCAATTATCTCGGATTCTGATCATCATCCAGCACACACTCATCATGAATCTAGTGAAAGAATTCCTGAGCCACACACTTCGGCTTCTACCACATTATCACGAATAGTTGAAACCAAGTACGGAAAAGTTCAGGGGTTGAGCCTTAGCCTATTTTCAAATTACCAGCAAAAGAATAACTACAATCATCCATTCAAAAATAAAATTGTGGAGGTAAGGTTTAAACATGAAATAATGCAATCATCATTTTAATTATCACAATGACGCAAAAAAATTTTTTCCAAGGCCCTTGTTTTAGCAGCTTTCCCTTACTGTGCGCTGCTTTCTTATGAGTTTGGCTTTACTTTTAACAAGAAGTGAAAATGGGTTTTCGCGAAATCTGATCTCAAAGTTTCCTAAGTTTTGTTTTTCGTGATGTTATTTCCTTTATTAGCGTTGTAAACATTTATTTATTCATGACAGTAATTCTTTACTCGTTTAAGTTGAGGTTCTTGTTCCAAATCTTAGTTTTTCCTTTGCTCAAAATCCAAATCCTTTCAAGTATTACATTCAAATGGAACAAAATCTCTCTTTTCCCTCCATTCAATGGTAGGAGTGCTCTTGTTTTACGCCTCCAGGAGAAAGTTTCAGGCCTTGCTCAAGTTTCGAGCAGCAAGTCCTAATAGTCTAAACAAAAATCGTCTAACTCAATCACGCCTAAACTTACACAAAAATCGCCGAATTACTGCCCTAAACCGATTATCACATCAACGATTAATTATAACTAAATATTAAATATTCAATGGTAGGAATGCTCTTGTTTTACGCTTCCAGGAGAAAGTTTCAGGCCTTGCTCGAGTTTCGAGCAGCAAGTCCTAATAGCCTAAACAAAAATCGTCTAACTCAATCACGCCTAAACTTACACAAAAATCGCCGAATTACTGCCCTAAACCGATTATCACATCAACGATTAATTATAACTAAATATTAAATTTTCGAATTAAATTTTCGAATTTAACCGGTTCCCGATATATTGGACCGGTGGGTGTCCAAACCCAAAAATTTCAAAGTCACGACTGAAAAGCTCAAAAAAAATTTTGTACTTTAAACCGATTATCACATCAACGATTAATTATAACTAAATATTAAATTTTCGAATTAAATTTTCGAATTTAACCGGTTCCCGATATATTGGACCGGTGGGTGTCGAAACCCAAAAATTTCAAAGTCACGACTGAAAAGCTCAAAAAAAATTTTGTACTTTGAAACTTTTTGAAAAATGATGCAGATCATTTTCAAAAAATTTAAAAGTACTTCACCAACTCAAAATTTTTGAAAACTTTTGAGTTGGTGAAGTAGGTACTTTTAATTTTTAGAAAATATTTAGCGATTGACAGTCAACTTTTGACAGGACGTTTTGTTTAGCCACTTTGGCCTTGGCCAAACTTTGTCGATGCGCGCGCGTGGGTGTTTGGCTGGAGAGCCTTGGATTATTTTCTGTCTACTGAATAATTCAAGTCTTGATGTCAGATTATCTCTTCTTCTTCTTTTGGGATCAATAGGTTTTCCTGAGCCTGCCCTATGCCTCGCCACCAGTTAAATCTCATCGTTTCAGCCCAACGCAAACTCCAATCCCATGGGATGGGGTCAAAACTGCCGTCAAACCAGGATTCGTCTGTCCACAGGTAATGATCCACCACCATTACTCCTATTACCCGGTTATTACCCGCTGTCTACCTCTTCTTCCCTTATTTAGTTTCCCTTCTCTGAAAACATGTCCAATGGCCAAATGACAATGTCCTAGGGTTATCTTAGGGTTAGGATAGACCAAAAGAACTGAACATTAGGTGAAACAAGGTCATTGAGCCTCATTCAATCAGAAACATAACATGATCCAATAAGGGCTTTACCCGGGTTAAGGCCCTTATTTTTATGCCCCAAGCCCTTATTTGCCCTCGTTGGCTCGTTTGAAATTCGTGACATTTGCCATAAGGAGTCGAAAGGAGGATATTGTTATGATGGGATCTTCAGCAGAGTTCAGTTGAGGCTATTAAGAACCACCACCAATCACATTTTATGGCTCTCAGACTCTCTTTCCTCCAGCTAGTGGCGCATATTCAAATTCAAATTTTCGAAAGCATGGAATTCCATGAAGATGCAATTTGAACTTCTACGCAAGGCCATTTGTCATGACAAACTTGGTCCGAAATTGTCGTAAAATATCCTAATTTAGTGACTGGAGAATTGAATTCCAAGCGCATGTATGACATGAATAACCTAACCTAACCTAAAACTCGCCCAGCCATTGTATCACACAAAATTCAGCTAGAACAAGCCGAAAATTTCGGCTCTTTATCCTATGAACACCAAGCTAAAAAAAAACTACTTGACGACTCTAACTTAGAATTCCAGAAATAGTGTAGGTAAGTTAAGTGTATAAACAGCAAGTCGACTATTTTTGAATAAATTTCAACTGGTGTTAATTCTTTACAGAGATAGAACCTCAACCACTAAATCCTGATTTTTAATTCGCCAAAAAATGTTAACCAGAATAATTTTGGAATTCTGCAAGGAAATTGCAATTTTTTGGTCGTTTCATAATAAGAGGTTAAAAAGTTGAGAATTTTGCGAATTCAAAAGCAAGGTGATGTGCAGGTTGGTTTGCAATTTATCATTTGTCTCTTCCCATTTACTCTAATTGAAACTAACATTTCCCTGTCTTATCTAATTCTTCTTTCTCTAATTGCATAAGTAGTGAAGAGTGGATCTTAGAATGGCTGTAGTAGTTGATCCTCTGCTAAAAATAAGAGCAGTCTTCTAGTAAAACCCAATCCCTACCCTCGAGTTGAGTAGTAGTGGAAATGAGATCTAGTAAATTGCCTTCCCTGTGGAGACTGACAGGAATTGGATTCTTTCCGCCTTCTGAACTTTCTCTTTGGGTGAAAATAAGAGAAAAGAGGTAGAATTCATTTGTTTGCTTTTCTTATTACTTGCTTTTGTTATTGTTCAGGTGATGCCAGAGATACGGGATGAAGCTTCAGCACTCAAGGAAATGCCACGTGGATATTTGGAATACCTCCGAAGGGTTGAACCCTACTTGCGAAATCAATCAGAAGACTGCCTCTATCTCAACATCTTTGCACCAGCACCAGGTACTTATTCTCTCAATTATTGATGACTGACCGTAGTGACCTTTTGCCTTTCCTACAATCCAAAACCAAACTCAAACTTTCAATCTAATGATACCCTTTCTTCTACAAAAAAAAACATCTTCCTGCAAGTGCTTTTTCCCTTGAGCATCCATCAATCTACATCTTCCGTACTTTCACTTCACTCCCTCTCGCTTACATCTTACAAAAATGTAAGCTGTAAAAGCCAAAGATATTGATGGGAAAGAGTGCAGAATTTGACAGAAAAGAAGCTTAAACGTTAAGAAAAACCTTAAGAAAGCTTTAAGAAAGCCTTAAGAAACCCTTAAGTTACACTTTGGTTATGTAACACCACCATTTACACTAAAACTGAGTGTGAAGACAGGAAAAGTCGGGAAAGTGGGTTAAAAAGTGAGTAGAGGTGAAAGTAAAGTCGAAATTAGAAAATGGCATATAGAGAAAATGTGTCCTGGGTGTCAGAATTGGATTTTGTTATTTATGTGTCGAGGGATTGGGGGAGGGATTTCTGGGTGAGGGTGGGATTGTCAGATGTGATTCTTGTGTTGTTGGTGGGAATGAGTTATTGCCTTTGGTGGGACGAAACTAGATGCGGTGGATCCCATTAATTTTAATCAAGAAGGAGGGTGGGCCCAGTTTCCAAGGGTATTCTGTACTTAAAAAAGGTTAGCAGGTAGATTATTTAGTGCCTCCAGGAGAGTAGAATAAGTCAAAAGAAATTTAAGAGCAGTGAGTCGAGGCAGGAGGAAATTCTAGAAGGAGCTCAACAGCTGAAACTTTAATTGAAGCGACTAACAAATTAAAAGTTGAAGTAAACAAGAATAGGAAGAAGTGATGGCAGCTGCGGGAGAAAATTTTGGAGCTCAACTACCAAAAGCCAACACAAACAGTCACGGAGTGAGAGCGGTACGGATGGAAACTTTTGACCGAAAAAGCTCACGCACGTTTCACTGTCATAAAGTATTGGACGACGTGTTTCTCCAATTACTAAGCTCACTTTCACCATGACTTTCTCCAAAACTAAAGCTCATTGTCAGTCACGTGAGGAAAAAGCTCCGGCTTAGAAGGAAAACTTAGCACGGACGGAGATAAGCACGTAAATGGGTCTGTCAGTATATTTTGGTGGTTAGCTTTTCCGTGGTAAAAGTTCGTGTCAAATCAAAATTGATATAAGTTGACCAGTTTCCATTTATTGGAAGCGTGTCAAGTCGTGTTGACTCGTGGTCACGTACAAAAGTGTCGTACCACATAGAATAAGTGACAAAAACTAAATTAAGAATTAAAACGAAACTTGGACGCTTGCCGTCATGTTGTCGGGTTTTACCAAAGGCGTGTATTTATTAGTTACTTGCCAAACAAACCCAGTCTAGGACGGGTCGGAGACCCGAAAAGTCTCCAACTAAAAGACCCTAAGTCTCAAATAATTTGTGCGCCTGTATCCATCCCGTCCTAGGAAGGGCTTGTTTGGCTAGTCTCAGCGGTCAAACCTCAGGTGGGTTTTTTGGTGAGGGTCGCCCGCTTCACTTGCTCTCCCTTTGAGACCCCGTGATTTAGTACTTCAGCAGTGTTAGTTGGGTATGGGATGCGGTTTTTAGGGAGTTTTGTTTGAAAATTCTGAAAATATGGAGTTTTATGCTCTGTTTTTTCATCATTTTAAGAGAAAATTGGACTTTGATCCTGACCACCATCTATCATTGCCACCACCACTAACACCACGAACTCACTTTTATATGTGGTAATTTTTTGGGAACATTATTAGCTGCTTTCTGAATTCTTTCAAACTGTTACCAAATAACCAACTTGGATTTTTGGCAGTTTTTAAGCAAAAGCTTCTCATTGAAAGTAGACATGTTTTGACAATGTTCATTTTCAATTTTATGAAATAAAAAGCAGAATGTCAACTTGAAGTCCGACCGACATTTCCGCCCATTTGAATCTGTTTCATAAAATTGTGACAACTTTGTCGTTTTGACGAAATCGATTGGAAATCCTCATTTTTCTTCCAACTGAATCCCCAAAACTACTCAAAAACTTAGTTTTTATTGTGATGAGAGTACTATTCAGTACTATTTTCCATGGATTTTTACTCATTCTTTTGAGTAGGAGATTTAGAAGGGAGGGAAGATCCCGAATGTCACTGGAAGGGAATCAGTTGGAAAAATACTTCTGGAAAGATTCCAAAAAAAGAAGAAGAGAGGACGAAGGAGGATTGGAAGGAAATAAGAACAGAATAGAATGAGACTTCCCTTGCAGAAAAGAGAGAAAAGTTTGGAGAGGTCCAATTTTCTACCATTGCATTTATACTTTTCTCGGTCGAATTCACATGGAAGAGCCAACCAACCCCAAAGATTTTGGCCAGCCTGTTTTTAATCCGTGTAGAAAACACTAGAATTCTAGAAATCTGTTAACCATGCAGCATCTGTTCCTCGCACTTTCCATGAGAATTGGTGCGAGGCTCTGGATTTCAATTGGGAAGGCAAAGCATAAGTCATCTTCATTGTTTCCTCCTCTTTTGAATCTCAACGACCCCTAATTAGAGCCTTATGGTCATTAAACTTCGTCCATAATTGAAATTTCACTTTCTCGGGGATACGTGAACAGGGAGCGAGAGTGGTTTTTCATTCAAGTGGAGCCTCAGCTCAGTGGCGACCAAGCAAGGCACGGTCGAGAAACTTGTAAAACTTTTTGTAAAGCCTAAGAATTTTTGGCCGAGAAAAAAGCTGGGATATAAGTTGACTTTCTCTTCGGCGTTTTTTTCCTTGGAGGCGTATCCGAAGTTGGACCTCCAGAGAGTCAAATATTGGACGACAAAAGTTCATTAGCATAAGGAAATTTCAAAAGCTGGTGCCTCAACAGCACTGTTCCTTGTGCTGCTGTATTGACAAAGAGAAGGGATTGTGAATTGGATTTTGGAGGTTGGTGGTTTTGGTGTGTTGCGGTCGAGTGCATACCCATGGAAAGGAATCAAAGTGAATGGCAAAGTAAAGTTCAGAGTGGTGAAAGTGGCTGCCTGGGTGGCGGGAGGTTGAATTTCAAACGACACAGAAAGTGTACAGCTTTCAGCGATCAGCCCGTTTAAAATTGATGATTAAAATCCCACTGGAGCGAATAACGTGTTGGCTTATTCATATTCTCTCTTTCAGCAATTTTTTGAAAACTCATCGTTCCGATTTTAAATGTTGCTCTTTTTTGTTCACGATCTTTAATCAGAGTTCTAATTTTCCAATTTCAGCAACCTAGCTAATTAAAACTGGAAATAAATAGTACAATGCGCTCATAATTTGTTAGTGATACAACAAAATGCAGCTACAAAAAGTTACCTCCAGTGTGACAGGTTGGGTCCCGGTCTTAAGAATGACCCAGGTCAACCATACTTAGTGGTCAACCGTTCCACAACCTGGCATATTCATCACGGAAAGCAGATTGGAAATTCGTACAGCGGTTCCTTAGATACATGTGGGTACACACAACATACAGACAGACACACTACAGACGGCTTGCAGACAGGCAGACTACAGACGGCTTGCAAACAGGCAGACTACAGACGGCTTACAGACAGGCAGACTACAGACGGCTTACAGACACACAGACTACAGACAGACGGCTTACAGGCAGACAGACTACAGACAGACCTCAGACGGACTACAGACTGACTACAGACAGACCACAGACGGACTGACTACAGACAGACTCAAATCAGACAGACTATAGACAGACAGACCACAGACTGCCTACAGACAGACAGACCACAGACTGCCTACAGACAGACAGACCACAGACTGCCTACAGACAGACAGACTACAGACTGTATACAGACCGACTACAGACAAACTACGGACCGACGGATCTGTCTTAACGGAGACGGAAGTAGCTTAATAGCGCGTAGATTAGCTAAAAGTACACTGCATAAATATAAAAACTGGGTGCAATTTTTGAATGCACGTTAATAAAATGCAAAATCGCACTTCGTTATTTTTT
>JABASL010000917.1:0-13160 GCA_019775825.1 Neanura muscorum | reverse complement strand
CATGCGGTTAAGTACAGAGAATCATGGTGGCCTGCTTGGTATCTTTCTTCGTATTTGGTATTGTCTGACACTCTATGTCATTGGGGTCAAGTGGGGTCTCATTGAACTCTTTTCCAGACACAGAAAACTATGTATCAAAGGTAAGAACTTTAATCATGATTAGTTTGACTCGATCTCAATTTTTTTTTTACATTATAATTTAAATAAGGTCAAAGTTAGAGAGTCTCTTCTCTTAAACTTGTTTCTCAGGGAGTGGAAATGCAACGTCCGTTATAATAATTATCGGATGCCCTTTTCATACAAAAAAATAACAATGGCAAAATACAGGTTTCTAAATATTCCTTGTCATAATTTCGCTACACTGAAAACATTCTTATTTTTTAAAAGATAACTTTTAAAAATTAATTTTTTGAAAGATAAATTTTTAAACAATGATTTTGTGAAAGATTAAAAGATAATTTTTTGAAAGATGATTAAAAATTATATTTTGCAGTGTAGAAAAACACGATTTCCAGTCACTTGGCCACGCTTTTAGATTAAAATTTCCAAATTTTTTAGAACTTACTTTTGATGTTGGTTTAATGATGTTTTAACGATAGCGTCCATTTTTAATTTTTTTTTTGTTAAATTTTGATTTTGACCTTTTAGCATGTCAACGAAAATTTATATTGGAAAACTTGGGTTTTGGGAAATCCTGCTGTGCGTTAGTCGATCGTCGATTGTTAATTTCGTCATTATATGCCGGAAGGAACTGTAAGGCTAATTTGCGTCTTACAAGATTCGAAAAGCTAAAAATAGAATCAAACTTTCCATTTCCATGAGTCGAAAAATACAATTTTTGATTGATTTGTTGCAGTTTAATGACCAGAAAGTTGTGCATTTCGCATAAACATGCGAAAGCAGCCCAAATTAGCCCAAAATTCTTGAATTCAAAATTTTAAATATTTTGTTTCCTATTTTGCCATCAATGATGTTCACGTCAATATTTTTAGAATTATTAAAAAAACACGTACATAGTAATACTTGTCAAGTTCGTTGTAAATTAGCTGTGCATGACTTCGCGTTTTGTGCGTCATGCCAATAACACAAGTATTTAACGATTAGGCTACGAACATGCGATTAGCATATACGTTACTACGAGTATGCATTCATTATTTGTCATTTATCCTTTATATTTTTGTGGGTTAAGGTCCATTTTACCTTGTTAGGTGACTAATGGAAACTATATACACAAAAATATTGCTTAGTATGTGGGTGAGTAGTTAGTTAATTATACAATTGAAATAATAAATGACCTCCTTGGTTTAATTAATTTTCAAGTTGGGTGGCAAAAGTGTCAAACAGTTTTCACTTTAATGTTTTCTCGACTTTTGAAGGCTAGGATTGTTAAACAAGAGAGATTGAAACTAGATTAATTATAATCCACTATATTATCTTACTTAATCCATTGTACTTTTAAGTGTTTTAATTTGGATTTCATTTATGATTAATTCACAGAACTGCCACAGAGACCAGGAGATGTTGTCGTAATTACTGGGGGAGCTCGTGGGATCGGTGCGGCCGTGGTTAAAATGTTTCTTCAAGCTCACATGCATGTCATCATTGGTGAGTTGTGACCTGCCCACGTAACACTGGCCCTCAACAAAGCGTTTAAAATTTTTATCACAATTAGCTGTTTGTAGGATGTCGAAGTGTGAACGCTGGAACTGAATTGATTGCACAGATTCGGCGCGACGGGGTTCCATGGGGCAGTGCCGAAATTATTCCATTGGATCTGACTTCCGTAAACTCAGCTCGTAATTTTGCGAGTCAGATTCTTTCTAAACAGATTCCAATTCACATTCTCGTAAATAATGGTAATTAAAACTGGAATTTGTAAATTGTACCACGTGGTCAACTGCTAATTTTCAATTTTTGCCCCTCCCCCTCCTGTGGGAGGGAAAGGGGAAGGAGAGGGGGAACATTTAAAAATTAAAGTTAGTAGTTGAAACACACTGTAATTGCTTTTTTAGATTTGTTTAGAGTTATGTTCACAGTTTTAATTGTTGCTTTAGCCGAATTATTATTATTTTGTAGCTGGAATCATGTTTTGTCCTTACACACGTACGTCCGACGGATTCGAATCCCAGATCCAGGTTAATTATCTAGGTCACTTCCTTATAACAAATTTACTTCTACCCCGACTTGCTATTTCCGGAACTTCGGAACGCTATGCCCGGATTGTAAATGTCTCTTCCTGTGCACACTATGGCGGAAATATAAATTTCAATGATCTTCAAATGGAAAAAATGTATTCTCGATACAATGCTTACATGCGATCAAAACTCTGTCAAGTTATTTCTACTATGAACTTAAATGGGAAATTAGCAAGAGCTGGTACACCAGTTAGCGCTGTCAGTTGTCACCCTGGAATGGTACGAACAGATCTGTATCAACATTTAGGATGGTTTAAGGCTCTTCATTTCTTTGTCAGATTAATTTTTAAGGTAAATAACAATTATATAATTGAACAATTCTAATATACTGGCTTAATTTAATTTAATTAAGCCCTCTTACCTGTCTCATGTATCGTTTAATNTTAATTGAATTTAATTAAGCCCTTTTACCTGTCTCATGTATCGTTTAATTTCTAGACACCTGAACAAGGAGCAGATGTTGTAGGTATGAGAAGCTTTCAATTTGTTTTCAATTTCAATTGAGTAATTCTAATTACTTAAATTAATTAAGTTCTTAATTACTTACTCTAAAACTGATTAAATTATTTTAGCCTACTCCGCCCTTTCTCCAGAAATTGAAAAGGAAGGTGGATATCTTTATTGCGAATAGTTCCAAATGGAATCCGAATTCCAAGGCCTTTAATACAGAACTTCAGAATCGATTATGGGACGAAAGTTCTGAATTGATTGGAATGGAAGACTGAAAACTGGAAATGTCCAAGTGGAGTTTTTAAGGAGAAGAATAAAATGTCAAAGGGCAACTTTAGATGCCATCGTCCATCCTAAAGGCCTTCCTTGTGAGTGGACTGATTCCTAAAGCGAAAACCTCCCTCCTCCAGTATTCTTTCTGTGTATGCTATTTTAATTAGAAATTATATAAGTTAATCTTTAAAGTTTAAATACATCTTATAAAAATAAAAAACGTCAAAAACGTTAGTAAAATAGCAAAAACAGTTAATGTTGGTTTAAGTTCATATGCATAAGGGCAAGATTTTTATAAAAGTTGGCGTCCCTTCAAAGGCGCTAAAAATTTGAATTACACGTGGGTTAAAACTGTTGTGCCTGCCTGCGTGTGCGTTCCGTTCGTATTATTGTCGAAGGCCAGCAGCGGCCGTGTCTTGTTGTGAATTAACTGTTTACGTATTTGATCGAGCGAACCAGTATTAACTGTTAACACGTCCGATATTCGTCATCACTTCATCGCACCAGGTCAATTGGAAACTGAGAGGTCAAAGGTAAGCAGAAAAAGTTCAATCATTGTTAACCTAAGGGTGGATATTAACAAAGGTGACGTTATGCTTTTCTTATGGACTTATAAAATTTTAAAACAAACTGACCTAGGTCATATAGCTACAAAAGTTCTTCCGCTCATGAAGGTTAGGTTTATTAGGTCTAGGTTAGCTTTACTTGCCTAAACCTGAAGAACCTACGTCCGGTACCATAAGAAAGCATTACAAAAAAATTTCAAAGTCCCGTCCATAAGGAAAATATAAAATACCCGTCGAAAACAAAAATATGCCCGGGTCCATTGCCGCATACCACGTCCACGGTCACGGGGCACACTAAAACTAACTCACATCACTCACAAGGTCAAGTTAGGGTCACACAGGTCAAAATAACCTGTGCAAAGTTGTCGGTTGCAAAGAGATGAACAACTTTTATAGAGGTCATTTTGACCTAAGGCATACCCAGTGAGTGACCAGCGAATGATGTGAGTGAGTTAACCTGTCACGATTAGTAATATCCAACCTGACCTAAACTAAAGACGGATTCGTGGCAACCCTTCTTTCGAGCCTATTGTACTCGTGTTCGGTTTCAGTGTCACTCAAGTGTCAAGTCAGTCTTTGGACGTCAATTTCAACTCTGCATGTCAATTTTCTTTCCTGTTACCAATGGGATAACGACAGTGAAATAATAGTATCTAATATCAACGTTCGTAATTTTATTTTCAGATCATTCCGACGCGGGAAACCCGAAACCGAAATACAAGATGGCCGATAAGGACTACTACATATGTCAAGGACGTTTCGAGGGCGATTGCCACCATCACTGTTTGGTGGCAGTGAAGCATAAAGAAGCCAAAAGCCATCGCTGTGAAAAAGTATGCAACCGACCTGTTGTAGATCACCTGACTTGCGGCCATCAGACGTTCCGTGTCTGCAACGGAGATCGTACACCACAACCATGTAGCTCTAGATGCGGAAAAGTTTTAAACTGCCAACATTCCTGTGTAATTTATTGTGGTCATCCAGTTCCATGTCAGTGCAACCAATGCGAACCTCCAGAGGTTCGGGTCCAGGAAGAGGAAGCTATCGTCGAAGAAAAGGAGGCTTTATCTAACCTGTAATGTTATTCGTTTTACGCTCTTACAAGTTAGTCCGTTGACCCCTAATACCCTGAGAACCATTTCGTGGAATTTAAGCACATAATTAATTATGACAATACTTCCTGATATAAGTTGATACAAGTTGAAAAATTTTCATGACACGAAATTCACCTTTAGGTGAAGTAGCGAGTAGATATAATATAATTGTTCATTTTCAAATTAATCAATTTTTCGAACACGTATTTTGAAATCTTAAAACTTAAGTACGAAACTAATTAATTAAAAGTACTTGTTACTTATTGTACGATTTGGTACCAGGATTTTCGCTGTTTTCTGGCGCGTGATTTTTGGAGGGAGAAAATTTCACTTGTCGGATTTGAAGTTAGTTTAAATCGAAATCCTTTTTGTTTTTGTAATGACACGGCCGGGGGTGCACAGCAGCTGTCATTTCGGAATATGGTTAGGCAACTTGACCTTTGACCTCTGCGCTATCTGCTGACCGTTCTGCATACATGGAACCTGTGATAATGTGATTTAGTTACCGACATCTGACTAATAAAAATCACCAGACCCTAGCCTGGTGCCTGATCAGTTTACTTACGCTTAAAGTTTTTTGCCGTAATTTGCCTGACGGTCACTTGGTCTGTGGTTAGATATTGTTTGTTACTGTAATTAACATGGGAAATGAATCAAGACCTGGACAATTTTATCCTCTATTGACCTACTTCAACTTTACTCAACCTCTCCTGCAATTTTTATGTAATTTATGGTCTATACTTACGCTACACTTAATTGGGCTTCAGTTTACAATAGAACAAATTTTGGCAAAGCACAAGGAATTTAAGATTGATGATGAAGGTAAGTGTTCTAATATTTTGAATTACATCAAATGATTAATAAACAATGAGGTTTAATGTTTAAAGTTATTTAGTTATTCAGAGTAACAAGGGAAGATGGGCGGTTGTGACTGGCGGAGGTCAAGGAATTGGTTTGGAAGTGGTTCGCAAGTTACACGAGGCTGGAATGAACGTAATCATAGGTAGCTGTACAGAAATAAAAGAAGGTGAAGAATTGTACTTTTTCATTTTAAATAAGGAAGCTAATCTTAAAATCATAATTTTAGGATGCAGGGATACCTCGCGTTGTCAAGAAATAACGAAGGAGCTATCCGAAGAATTTATTCAGAGTTCTATCAGTCGGGTGCTTGTTTACTACTTAGATTTAGCGTCATTTAGTTCAGTCAAGAAATTCGCAGATGAAGTGATTCGTTTATCTTCTGGTAAAATTCACGTTCTTGTCAACAATGGTAAGCATATTCAATACATTGCTAATTGTAGAATAACTATTATACTTGTGTGTTTTAATTTTTATAGCCGGTGTAATGTTTCCTAAATTCGAATATACGGAAGACGGCGTCGGAAACCAAATGCAAATAAATCATCTCGGACACTTTTTTCTCATTGATCAATTATTTAGTGCACTATATGATGGGGGCTGCGGTGAAAAGTTTGCTCGAATCGTAATATGTTTCGTCAGTAGCCCACTACGGATCACCATATACAACTGACAATGGAATTCTAGACTGGTAAGTTTAGACTTTTAGCATTTTTTTAGCATTTAGGTAAACTTAAACAAACCACCCACTGTTTAGCAAATCGTTTGGGTTTCGTCACTGGTCTTCAACGTATTTGGTTCTCATTATTTCAGTGATGATACTTATAAATTATACATGGACAGCAAGTTTTGCCAAATTGCAACTTCGATTAACTGGAACAACCTTTTTGATCGACTGAATTCTCATATCAAAGTTTTGAATGTACATCCTGTTCAACGTATTTGGTTCTCATTATTTCAGTGATAATACTTATAAATTATACATGGACAGCAAGTTTTGCCAAATTGCAACTTCGATTAACTGGAACAACCTTTTTGATCGACTGAATTCTCATATCAAAGTTTTGAATGTACATCCTGGAATTGTGAATACAGCACTCTATCAAAACGTATTTTACCACAAGTTGATCCTTCCTATAATGAGGAGAATTTACATGGTTCGTACCTTCAATATCTTTATATCAATTAATTAGGCTTTAATTTAACCAATTACCAAAGTTATACCGTGTGGTTAGGGAAGCAGAAGAGGGGAAATCAAAAAATTGTAGTTTGCCAAACTTATACCGTGTGGTTAGGGAGGGAGAAGAGGGGAAATCAAAAAATTGTAGTTAGCAGTTGACCACACGGTACGCTTGTCTAAATTCTAAAACGTTATTTTACTTCTAGACTCCGCGTCAGGGTGCTGACTGTGTCGTATATGCTGCCTTATCAAGAGAACTGGAAAATACGAAACCTCTGTTCTTAATTAATTCAGAAAATCGTGATCCCCATCCTCGCCTTCAAGACGTAGCAGTGCTTGAATCAATTTGGAAGATATCCTGTTTAGCTTGTGGAATATCTGATGAATACGACCGGATTTATAATAAAAATTAAATAGTAAAATTATGTAATTCGTCTTCGAATTTTCGAAAGTGTTTATTTTTAGTTCCTATTGCATATTTGTTCGAATTTTCGATTGTCACTGTCACCAAGCTTAATTTGCGTAAGGCCTAAATGAATTTTTAGCAGTTAAGAAATCACAACCATTTGTAGCATGGGCAAACTTAATTCGTTTTTCACCACATGGATAATATAAATAAGGGCAGAGGCGATTAGTATTAATTAGGGCGTGAGACATTGGAACTCGACTTGAAATTAGGAGGACGGATGGATCAAACAATTATTGGGAAGATGAAATTGGAAATGGACCAAAAAAGGATCTTGAGATCTTCTTTGTTCTTGGAATTCAGCGCTCAGCAGTTAGAGCAAGTCTGGAAAGGGAATCACTAGAAATCGTCACTGGAATGCACGTGTTTTGCTTAAGCAGATTGGTGAAAATATATTTGAGGTTTTGTAGTTAGTCACGGAAATGTTGATATGAATGACGTTGGAGGATATTTATCAGGATATTCTACTACAACAACCTTCTGTCCAAGTAGAACTTGTTCGAGAATTAAGTTTTACTCCCATGTTACCAGTGGACGTGTCATAGTGATTCAGAGGCTCTCGAACCTTGGCTTGCTGTAAAACAAAAATTCAGGATTTAAGGATTCTTTTACGTTTAATTAATCGTTAATCCAGATATTATGAAGGCTTATTTGAGGTAACTTACTTCAATTAAAGCATGGGCAATTTCCATAAACAATTTCTCAACATTGTCGGCTTCCTTAGCGGAGGTCTCCATAAAGTACATATTGCTTCGTTGGGCAAAGTCCTCTCCGACGTATGTAGGTATTTCACGATCCTCTCGATCCGTTTTATTTCCTATGGAATCCAAATTATTTCGGTTCAATTACGACCAAAACCATGAAGAGTAAATGGTTATTATCATTTTGTTATTAACTAACCAACTAAAACTCGAAGCACTTTGGCATTAGCATATTCCTCAATTTCCCGAAGCCATTCTGATAGACAATCAAAAGTTGGTTGTGAGCTCACATCATAGACCAAAATTAAGCCATGCGCTGATCTGTAATAACTTTGTGTAATAGATCGGAAACGTTCCTGTCCAGCAGTATCCCAAATCTGTAACTGAAGTAAAAAATAAAATCGATGTTATTCACGTCTTTTTAGACATATTCTAAACAGGGAGTGTTTTAAAGAAAACTCTGTACATTCATATTATAAATTGGCTGGAAAAATCTGATTCTGAAACTATAGACTTGCGAAGAACCTTTTTTGACAAATTGACAAGTGCCGGACCAATTTGTTGATGGAATTGACTGACTTTTATGCATTAGGAACACACAACTTACCTTAACCTTTTCACCATTAATATCCACTGATTTGATCATGAAATCTACACCAATTGTTGCTCCTTGACCTGGGGGAAATAAGCCCTGGAATAAAATGATACAACAAATGAAATGCAATTCGTAGCCAAAAATAGTATATTAACTGACAGCTAAACTGCATTTATGTTAAAAATAATTAGGTGATTATTTGCACCTACCTGGGTGAATCTTCTAACAAGACAGGTTTTTCCCACACCAGCATTGCCAACCAAAACTACTTTGAAGAGATATTTATAGTCTTCCATTAAAATGACGGACGTTTCCTTTTAATAATTCCGAAGCACGTGTGGAGCTTCAAACTCCTCCAAACCAGTCTATTTGTGCAGTTTGGAAGCACCAGAAGTGATTATTGGAAGCAATAACAATAAATCCGCCAATCTTTCCCCTTCTTTTTTGCTTTCGGTAGCAGTAGCTTCGATTTGGTCTTTTGGCAAATATTGTTGACGTATATCTGATGGCGAACGTTTCTAGCAAAGTCCAGTTGTTTAGAGCCTTGCGTCTTCAATGTATTGGCAGGAAAATCCAGGTATTTCTTAATGAACAACAAGAGAGAAATTAAAATCAGCTGTTTCTCAGATCCCACAGCCAGCCTTCAAGGCTAGACACAGATGAATATTGTATTTCATGGTCTTGTGCAACTTTTACAAGTGCTATTCAAAAAAATACTTAATTTATTAATCTAGGCTTGACGCTAGAGTATTAGATTAACCTATTACGACCGCCTACATGAACAATGAATGTTAGACAAGAATGATTGAGCGTCCGTCAAAGAATAATCACGCAACATCTATTTTTATCAAATTATACTTTCTAAACGTTGTAAACAAGGATTAAGGGAACTTACCACTTAAACGGAAAATGTTGTATGAGACACTTAGATACTTGGAATCGAGAACCCGACAGTATTACAGCGAGGAATAAATGATGTCAGATGCCTACACAGAAAGTGAAGGATGTTGTTGTGAACAGTAAATGATGATGAGATGATTTACCTTTCCAATGCTAAATCAAGAAAATGATGAATCAGCCTCGTTTACAGTTTTTAGCCTTCTTCTTCTACATCTCTGCAGAAGAGCAAATTCTGCAAAGATCTTCGGCCTTCCTTTAAAAAAGGAGGAGATCATTCTCCTTAGAGGCATAAAAAATCTTGATAAAAATATCTCACCAACCACCCGTATTGCCTCCCTCACTTTTTCAGATTAGATCAACTTATTTTCTGTCTTCACATATAGCATATCTGGCCTTACCACCGTACCACTCGACCTCAAGTTATTATCCTTGCTCATAGGTCGACGAATCTCCCTTCTAATTAATTAATATAGAATAGCACACTAGATTTCAATTATTTAACATCCTGAAAATGCTACCTTATGCCTCCCTCATTTTAAAAGAAATTCATATTACCTGAAAACCTTCACTGACCATAAATTATCTCCGTTTTGCTAACTGTAGCTTTGCATTGCAAACTTTGGTTGAAGTAAGCTTCGCGGTCACCGCTTGTCGCCACCCGTTCAAATTTACCCGCAACCGGTGGCAACAATTTTGATCACGCGGTGGCGACAATGGATGGCTACACTCGTAGCCACCGGAGGCAACATTTGTCGCCACCGGAGGCGACAATGGGATATAAATCTGGCAACAATGGAAGTGTTTAGGTTTAGGTTTAGGTTCAGGTTTGGGTTCAGGTTTAGGTTTAGGTTTGGTTATGAGCTTTCCTTCTCTGATTTTTTTAGTTTTTAACTTTGTTTTTGGTTTTATGAGTTTACCTTCTCAAACCTAAACCTAAACCTAAACACAAACCAAAACCTAAACACTTCCATTGTTGCCAGATTTATATCCCATTGTCGCCACCGGAGGCGACAAATGTTGCCTCCGGTGGCTACGAGTGTAGCCACCCATTGTCGCCACCGCGTGATCAAAATTGTTGCCACCGGTTGCGGTTAAATTTGAACGGGTGGCGACAAGCGGTGATCGCGAAGCTTACTTCAACCCAAACTTTGTATCCTGTTTTGACATTGACTCCATTCTATCCAATCCTTTATCTAGAAAATAATGTTAACAACGTTGTCGTAAAATTAACTCTATTTTAATTAGGTCCATGTTGGAATTCAATAAATTTCACTCAATTGAACAAAAAACGGATGAAATAAGTCGTTTTACAATGAAAAAATTCTTCTTGACCTTAGATATGATTTGCTTCCTTTATCTCCGCCGATGCTCTTCCTTCTCTTATGTAAACCGGAACTAGATTTTAATTAATTACAATTAAAGGGGAAATGATAAAATGTTGATTTTAAGGTCAGTGCTGATTTTTGGACGTTCGGTTAATAAAATATGGTGCAAGGTCAAGGTCAAGGTACTCGTCGTCGTCCCCTTTCTTTCTAAACCATAATCGACCAAGAAAATGAAAATAACTAGCTAGCTAGCATGCGGCTGGAACAGAATTCAAATATGGAAAAATTCCCGCTCAAAATTTACATGGCAATGCGCAGTCGCGCCATATTTTCCTTTCTGTTTACAAACACTGCACCTCCGCACCTCCTCTTCTTCTCTTTCATTTTCGTTCAGTACATTTCAAACGGCGGGAGAGTGATGACCGTGTCCGTGACATAGTGAAAATTGATCTCAATTATTCTACATCAAGTAAATTGATTATTAATTAAAACCATA
The DNA here is from genome assembly GCA_019775825.1 of Neanura muscorum. Taxonomy (NCBI): domain Eukaryota; kingdom Metazoa; phylum Arthropoda; class Collembola; order Poduromorpha; family Neanuridae; genus Neanura; species Neanura muscorum. The sequence continues at coordinate 2,061 of JABASL010000917.1, read as the reverse complement.
AGCCTCGTCGTCTTCGTCGGTAAACTAAGAAGATCTAACACTAATTTGGTATCTTTTGTCAAATTACAGAATTCGTTATGGCTTCCAAAAATTCTAAAAAACCCTCATTGGTCATTGACCCCGAAGATTTGATGACGTTTTCTTCGTCGTCTGAAGGAGAGGACGAGGAAAGTTACACTGACGATGTCGATGATGGCAGGGATACTACTAGTGACATTGACGCTGCTGAAGAAGAGGATTTGAAGTATGTTGACAATCCTATTCATCATTGGTTTGGTATTCACTGGAACAATTAGTTAGAATCTGGCTTCTAATTCGTGTTTTATGTTGTGTTGACTTCCAGTTTTGATCATGACACAATTGCTGCTCATGTAACGGCGGACCTCTCTGCGCTTACTGCTGACTTGGAAGCGGCAGCTTCTGCAATTGAAGAGGCTGATCGACTTCAAAACCCCATCTTCTACGTTCTGCCAGATGAGCCTGTCTACACTGAAGAGTTTGTACAATTTAGCGTCGAGGAAATGAAACGATTGGGAAAAGTAACACGTACTTTCTCGGAAATCATGGAAGAAGTCGAGAAGAATGGGGGCAACATGGACGGACTTTACCTTGTCCCGCCTCCAGGCTATCGAAGAAAACCAAAACCCAAGAACACCAACACAGGAGACAATGCCAGTACCAACACTATCAATGGACGCCCAGCTTTATGGGCACCAAAACGGAACTTTGCTCTTTCAGCTAACTTACCTCCAGTCATTATTCAGAAAGCGGGAGTTAGTGGTGTCGGAGCCAAAGCTCGTCTCCCCTCCGCAAAAGTGACTGCTATGCCTCAAAAAGGGGTGACTGCTCCCGCTTCAGAATTAAGTACTGCTCTACCCTCGAAGTTGCCCGCTGCTGCAGCTCCAAAATTCACAGGTACTTCACCTTCGAAATTACCAACTGCTTCTTCTTCAAAGTCGCAAATTTCTTCACGGAGTGCGCCTCCTCCGCTCGAATCCAGAAACAGCAAACGTCGGTTCGTTCTTACCAAATCATCATCGCTGGTAAAGAAAGGGGACGCCTTGAAAAATTCTGGAGATGAAGAAAACGTTTCTATGGAGCCTGAAAATACCATGGAGGATAGCAGTCCCAGTGACAACCAACCCTCTACTTCCAAATATAGTAAGGTAGTATCTTCTATCAAGCTTAAACAAGCGACTTCGTGGAAGAGCTCCATTTCCAGAACAGTAACTGGCAAACGGACAGGTGGTAATGAAAACGAAACCTCAGGAAGTAACAACGACCAGCCGTCTGGATCTCGAAGAAGCTCCGACCGAAGTGGTGGTCGTCAAGCTGCGCAAAGTTCAGTTTCATTGAATCGTCAGGTTGTACCAAAAGCGGGCGACGATAAACCTAAACGTGCCTCATCATCAAAGTCTCAAAGTATGGTGAAGCAGTTTGGGAACAAGGGAGTGGTAATATTCACATTTAAAATCATTGGAAACATTTCGAATTTATATGAAATTAAGATGAAGCTTATGAATTTCTTTTCAGGCATCCAACGACGGCCCATCGCCTAAGAAGGCTCCCAATAACTCCAATACAGCGCAGGCAAAGTCTAAAGCACCAGTGGCTAGCACCAGCAAGGGAGCTGCAAAGGTTCCATCCACGTCCAAGGCCAGTACTGGAAGCAAAACGAAAACTTTGGGGAGTAAATCAAAGAAAAGCACTGGAACAATTAAGAAAGTCACGAGAAAGAAGAAAGGAAAGGGAAAGAAGGGTAAAGGAAAGAAAAAGAGCACACCGATGCGAGAATATATCAATCCCTTCGCTCTATTTCCGGTTTTGAGCCAGGATCACATGTACCCAGCATTCAAGTTTTCTAACGAAACAATTGCTTGTAAGACTTTACAGTTATATTCTAACAAATTATCTAACTTTATTCCACTATTATGAAGATACCAATTCCGAGAGTTTGTAGCGCGTCTTAAATCTTTTTTTAATTTAAATTCGCAGCCTATCTTGGTCCAAACTTCTACTCCATGGGAGAGACTCCAATGCACTTCAATGACTCTGCGGACT
>JABASL010000915.1:0-13218 GCA_019775825.1 Neanura muscorum | reverse complement strand
TTCTTTCTAAAAATTTAATATAACTCTGTTGTAAATAATTTTCTAAATAGTTATTTTTTCTTCTAAAAAGAATCCTCTCCCTATTTTACCAAGAATTTGTAAGGTTAGTTTAAGGTTAGATGTGTTTAAAACTTTTTTGTGTTCAGTCCATTTTTACTAAAATACTTTTCTTTAAATTTTTCTAAAATTCAAAACAAGGGGAATGCGCATGCGCGGTGTAGGGCCATACAATTTGCTAAATTTGCCCTAATAAATCTGCGCAGCTTAAAATTGAAGCGACATTCCTCTTCGCTTCTAGGATCACCCTACAAACTACATTAGATTTCCAAATAATCGCCATTAAATGTCTAACTACCCTCATCAATATAATTTACATACATCCTAAATATATATTAAATTGGCAATAGTCTTAAAATTCATTCAAAGTGAAAGCCCAAAAAAACTAAATTCGAAATTCAATTCTAAAAACCTTTACAACAAAAAAGTTGGATCTAGGAGAAGTAGATTCTAGAATAAGATGAAAATTAACTAATTACAATTACTGAATTACTTAAATCATGACCCTATGACAAGAAATCCAAAATTTAAATCTTTGAAGACTAAAATAGAAATCCGTTTGATATTCCCACGCCAGGGTTGAGGGAAATGGGGTTACGTCAAAAATGACAATAGGGCAGGTCAAGGGGTGGAATTGGCAAAAGGAGGTCAGTCATGAACTTTGGGTCAAGAGGATCACAAGTTTGTAGGAAGTTTTTTTTTGGGACAAATTCTGATAAAACTTTTTACACTCCCAATGAAAATGGACATTGAATCATTGAACAAAGGCTAATTAACCTTAATAACTAATAACCTTATAAGGTTAATAAAGCTGAAGGTTAATTACTAAATTGGTTAATTAACATCTAGATGATACGCAGCAATTAAGTGTAAATAGTTTTTTTTTTATAAGAAACGATTTAAATCGTCTATTCGTAATTAACCCAAACCCAAATTACAGTAGTACAATTAAAACTGTAAGGAAAACGCTGCGTTTAAAACTGGAAACGCTGCGGAAAAACAGTTTAATTTAACAATTTTTTTTTTCGAAGTGACGCAAAATTTTAAACCCACAAAATTTTAAATTTTAAAACCCACAAAATTTTACGTAACGGAAATCTTAACTTACATTACAATTTCCAAATTATTCGAACAATTTTACCAATAATTTTAAATATTAATTGGACTTTTAAAATCACGAATAATTTGCCCTTTTGTTTTTCTAATCTAAAGGCCAAGAATTATGGAAAAAAACTGTCTAAATTATTTTAAACCCCAAATAACACTGTTTTTTTTTTAAAACTGCGGTTCTAAAGTTGTTCTAATTTTTTTTAAAGGGCTTCCAAATTATTTTAAATATATTGCTTAATTGGCCTTGCAATTATTCCTAAAACGATTAACGAAAACAAAATTATCTGTTCACTAATAGGCTTTCCTACATTTCCTATTTGACGACGCTTAGGAAATACCAATCACCACTAAATTAATTTTTAGTATCACATTAATTAAGCATTAGTAAACTTCCATTTTAAAAATTAACTCTAACTAATCCATTCACTGTAAATACAATTGGATCATGGAAGTTAAAATGTAATTAAAAACTAACCTTAAGGTTGGTCAACGATAATGGTAGTTATTTTAGTTAAATTGAGTCTCAAGGGCGGTAATATTTAAATTCTGGAGATAACCTCAAATCCTTATTGGTCAATTAAAGTAAAAATTAAGGATACTTTACACACTTTTATTCCTAAGCAAAAAATCCAACCCTGGAATCCTTACTAACCTTCAGATCACATCTATTTAAAAAAAAACTACATTAATTTGAATTGTCCAGTTTTTAAAAACATTTTTAAAAATTCATTCACACGCAATTTTGAACCCAAATGGACAATCAAAGCTCTCAAAGTTTGACGACAGCCTGCTCCCAATTAACCCATTTTGTATCAGAAATTTGGTTAACTTTGTTAATTTTTTGTTAGAGAACTTTCTCTAAGTTTTCTGGCTTTTAGTTAATAGAATTTGCAAAATTTTGTTTAGAAATTTTTTGGAATCGGAATCTAGTGCAAAAAGTAATTCTGGAAGAAATCGAATGTTAGTCAAAAAACTTTGTACTTTTAATTTTCTATCTTTTTCAAAAATTTACAAATCCAATTATTTTTTGAACAAAATGTTAATGTTTCACAAATGACCAATTTTTTTTAAAAAAATCGTGTTGAACAGTTTTACTTTACTTGCACTAGTTTCTTTTGACCTCCTGGTATTTAGTATCGTATTTAAAAATTAAGCACTAGCACCTTCTAACAAGTCTTGTCATACGGAAAAATGTGTTTAAAATTAAGTTAATTAAAGTTTAAAAAGATTATTCCCAGTTTAATACCACTGGGATACACCGTCGTCAGTCAATTTACAAATTAATGTTAAAACTCCTTGGACACGTCCTTCAATTTGAACAAATATATTTTTGTTCCTACACTTCCAAAACACACATGAAGAACCATCCTAAATTAACTAATTTTTTGTCGTAACCATGAACTATCCCCACAAGGATTTTTTTTTAAATTAAGAAGCGTATTAGGTTTATATGAATAAATTGTTTTTGATAATAAAGGAGTTTAAATATCCTTCCCCCTGTTTAAACACTTAACTTACAAACTAACCAGTCATCTTTTTTTTCTTCCGTGTCTAAAACAAGTGGAGTTCCTTTTGTATAAGGCTTTCTTAGCAGTGCAGTTTTTGTTAATAAGTGGACTAACAGTTTTAATTTTTACGCAGGCAACTAATTAGGCAATTAATACCCTAATTTTTTAACGCCCAAATATTTAACACATAAATTTGTAACACCCTATACTTTCTCCCTTTCGCCTATTGCTTTCTAGAGGTCCTGGACACGGTGTCCTGGACTCCCTTGCAAAAAGGCTGCAAATCACAATTTAAGTATTTAGAAGAAAAAAAAAACGTAAAAATAGAGACTCGTGTTATAGTCCTGGAATCAACTAAGCGTACTAGTACCTACACCGCGCGCATACACAGCGCATACACAAGGTGTACCTAACTTTGGCGTACGCGCCGTACAACATCTTAATTCGTCATGTTTAACCTAACAATCTTACTAATATTGAGTTTAGTTAACTTTTTTTTGTTTGTTTAGATTTGGTTCTAAGTTTAAGTTTCTATTATAGGCAACATGTAAATAAAAAATAATAAAATGCAGTCATTAAAAGTCGCATGCGTATAGGTAGATTATAATGGTGACTCTCACCTGTCACCAAGTTAAATACAGAGGCCAGAATGCTTGCTTTCATCTCTCTGTACTGCAGTATCATCATCCAAAAATTTCTCTAACCACACTTGGAATAACTTATAGTAATTAAATGGTTTCGTTTTTGACCTTTAAGAACACAAGAGGTCAGGGAGGGTCACCGGCAGTATTTGTCCCCATAAACACGAGATTGATTATTCTGCAAACCAAAGTGGTTGATAGTTGGGTTTGACTGGGCTCAAAGTACCAAAGGCATAGGCAGTTGCAATTGGCGGATGTGTAGTAAAGACGGTTGGTAAATGAGCTGGCGGTGGCAAAGTATGATGATGGGATGGAAGTTGATGTGGGGCAGTAACAGCCGCTGCAAGTACAGAACGTGCGCTTGCATGATGAGCTGGAGGTGGCAGCGCTCTAAAAGAAAAACATACAAAAATCTTAAATTCGATTACAATATTTGGAACTAGGAGGGATCAACAATCTGCAAGCTTCTAGGTATTCCATTCCAGAGGCTTAAGCAGGTAAGTTGAAGCAGAAGTGCTAGAAGGAAAGGATTTTAAGATGCGTTAAACGTGTGTATTATTTGGTTTTTTCTAGATTTCAAAATTGATTTGAACGTCGAAACAAACGGAAAGCGTGATTACAAAAAATTAGATCTAAAAGACTAGAATGAATGTGGATGGAGAAGGGTTTATCACTGAATGAGGGAAATTCTTTTAGCACTCAGGTTTGTCCTATTGCGTCCACTTTGATAGATAATTATGATAATATCCATAATTATCATAAGAGCCAAAAGCAGAGTAGGTATTACAGTAGTAAGCTTGAGACTGAAGAGCTTGTGCCATTGAAATGTTATAAGCCTCTTGGAATTGAAAATATTGTTTTGCAGGGGGTGCCATAGGAGAGGATTGATAGTCGAAATAAGCTTGTTGTTGGCCATAATACTGAGACCATCCATACCCTGGTGTAAATGAACCTAATTGATACGCTGATGGAACCCCATTTGGTTGACCATTCGAAACAAAGACTGCACCACTACCACCTATTAATTTAACCAACAACCTAATTAATTTTTAACTTCAATATTGATTATATTAATTGATAATAATATAATAAAACTTGGAACCATACCATGATTTCCTCTACGATAAAGTTCTTGTGCCGTATGATGATTGTAAAGTGTTGGTGGTGGAGCTGGTGGTGGGTGTGGAGAAATTCGATTTCCGGGAACAATGACATGCCTTGGCGGTTGTGGTGACAGGTGTCTAAAAAAACATTTAAAACATTACTTTAAACACATACATTGCCAAATTAATGATAAATATACATGACCGCCCCACATCGCAAAGTTCTCAAAATCAGGCGAGCCGAAAAATGAGGAAGTTAGTTGGAATGAATTAGGTTGGCTTAAATTAGGAAATAAGTGCTCCTACCTCATATCTTGTCTATGGTAGGATGTTGACTGAAGCGTCGGATTACCCCATGCGCTTGTTGGTTTTAGCACATGCGCATCGCGAAGTAATTGCGCATGAAGTACTTCAGCAGCTCTCAGATTATCTGGTCTAAATGAGTGATGATGATGGGCAGGTGGTGGAAAATGTGAATGGTGGTGGATGTGATACTCATTGGTTGGAAGTGTACTTCCACCACTACGTCCAGTTGATGACGAAGCTGTTGAAGAGGATGTTCCAGATGGCATAGCTCCACTTACCATTTGACCTTGACCTCCATGGGTTGCTGACCCATAGTATTGTTCACTGCATGATTCATAACAACAGACTTCGTTATCCTTATCCGTAACTTCAGACTTAAACACTAAGTTAAAACTATGTTAGTACAAGTTAATTGATGGTGAGTTAAGTTGAACAAGAACAAGAAATAGTGTTACAGTTCCCATTGACCAAGTGACCCTACCTTTTAGATCCATGTAATCCACCCACAACTTTCTCTGAATCTCCAGAAGACATGTCATTCAATCCGGGTTCCTGTTTCATTAAATTATTTGCGATGAGTGACTCCGACTGAGCTTTGGCCAAGAGTCGTTTCTTCTGTGATGCGTAGGACGTTGTCGTAGCCGAAGGAGCCGCCGTTGCCGTTCCATTTCCATTAATTTCTGGCTTGACATCCCTCTGTGTGATGACACTTGGATTTGGTTGCTGCTGCACATACGCATGTGCTTTCGAAGGAGCAGTAGTAATATGACTCGCAGAATTGTTGATATAATTTCCATGATGATTCTCTAGGTTATTTTGTCTCTCTGGATTATTTGTGATGACTGATCCACTGCTATGAGAATTGAGATGAGACTTGTGTCCCCCACTACGCTGATTGTGATGATCCTCATCACTATCAACAGTCACACAAGAAACAACCGGATTGTTTCGACGTCTTCCAGAAGTACCTCCAATTCTTCCATTGGATTGATTACTAAAGGCACAAAAATTTCGAATTATAATTAAGAACTCACAATTAGTAATTACAATTACGAATTTATAGTTAAATGGATCTGCTCAAACAATTGTGTGATTGATTCTAACCTTCTAAATTGTGAATCCTCGTGTTGCTGTTGAGGCGTACAAACAATTGCTACAGACGGACAATTTGATCCGAGGCTACACTGGGTTACCTTAGAATTCATGCAAGCACTACAGGTCCGATCACGACAACTGTGAGGTCAAATAACAATTTAGTTTTCTAAAAATCTAAAGTGGAAAGGCCAAGGTCAACCGGGTCAAAATCTCATTAAGTACTTTCCAGGTTCTCAGAAGGTAGCGATTTCGAATCTACTACCTTCACGTTGTGCAAAAGCAAACTCAATAACCTTGCAATCATTGAATTATCAATTGAATCGATTGATATTCTGGCTGGCTGGCATGAAAGTGAAGAATGATAGGGGATTTGGACTTGAGAAACGTTTTAAAGTATTTCCGCAACTTATCTAAGGCTGTTTCTGTACAACGTGAAGGAAGGGTGGAGATTTAAAAAAAATTGTATCCCATTACCTCTGCGTTTCATCATCACTGTCTGAGATTGTAATGACAGATACAGCAGGTGATGGTGTATCTCGAATAGTAATAGTTGGCTGTCTAGCACTTGAATGTGTAGCATTGGCTCCATTAGTAGCGTGATTATTACTCGGATGACTACCACTGGGGAGACTGGTCGTGCTATTGTTGTTATTGTTGCTGCTGTTAGCATTGTTGTTGTTATTGTTGTTATTCACATTTAGGAAGTAATTGGGATGTGCCTCTAGTCCATGATTGTACACAATGTGTGATCCGTTCTCAACTTTCGGTTGATTATTATTCAAATTATTTCCGTAGTAGGAATTGTGTCGATTGTTGGAAGAATGGGCAGGATTATTGTTCCAGTTTACTGTAAAAACAAACAGAATTTTTTTCATTAGAATTTTCCATTATTCGATCAACTAAAAGAAATTATTCTGCTTTATTAATTCCTATTTCAAGTTCATCTTTGTTATGAACACTGAAAGCGGCATTCATAATCGGATACACTTGATTAATTTGTTCTAGCGGAAATACTTAATTGGATTGAGCAGTTTTATCTCAACACAGAGTGCGTCCCGCAAACGTTCAAAACACGTGTACCATAATGATTCCATCTTCCCATGATTGACCATTATGGTATCTTCCCATAACTGGCCAATTGCCATTATGGTATCTTGTCATAACGGGCCACTATGGTATCTTGTCATAACGGGCCACTATGGTATCTTGTCATAACTGGCCATAATTCACCATTATGATCCCCTGGCTCAACGGGACATAATGGTAATAGAATCTTTACCATTTGATTGATTATGCGGACTACTTTCCTTCACTCTTTTCTTGACGGGACTGAGCTGATTCACACTCTCATTCATTTTTCGGTATCCCTCAAAGTAGGGCAAATATTGCCCTCCGCCATTAGATTCATGATGAAGTTTCGTATGTGCTGGAATTGAATTGCCAATATTTTGACGACCATTTAATCCATTGTAATTAAGTGAAGAGTAGGCTGTGGGTTGATGGGCAATTGGTGGTTGCATTGAATGTTGATTGTGTTGTGGAGGAGCCAGCACAATTTGTGGTTTCATTCCAACACCGTTGGAACCACCGTTCCCGCCATTTCGTTTTCCCCATGGACCATCAACTATTCCAGGCGGGTCATACATTTCAGCCATTTCAACCGGGAAGATATGTCGTTGATCCTTCAATATTATAAAAATCACAATTGAACAAATTGTCACTAAAATAACTAATGATTGCTAAGAATTGTTAGCAATTGGTAGTAAATTACCTGTAGGAGTCCACTTGAATCTACAATCAATGGTCGTCCCCAATCTGATTCTGGCAGAATTGGTTGTTGAATTCCATGTGGATGATGAGGATGAGAATGCTGGGCAGCCGCAGCTTGCCAACTTGAAGGTACCAATGTCACTTGTCTTCCGCCAGCCCACGAAGTTTGAACACCCTACACAATAGAAAAACATAGTGCTGAGGTCATGTCTTAAAATCTTGTCAAAGCCATAATTATTTATTTCTTTTTAAAATTAACTTACAGCTGCAACAAGCATTTGACGATTTGCTTGCTCCACCATTGAAACAGGAACGTACTGTTGTTGAGCAGCAGCCGCTGCAGCAGCAACCTGAATTACATATAGTTTGATTAACTTTTATTTCTTAAATTCATAGTTTAAAAAACGTACGAATTTTCAAACTATACCTGAAATGTTGGGGCATATGTGAAATGAGGGGGAACAAGTTGTGGTGGCAAGTCATTCCGCCCAGACGTAAATTGTCTTGGTCCAGATCGACCATAGAGTTGATACTGACAAAATGAAATATTTAATTATACATTACATTGAGACTTATTTATTTATTATTTATATTAACTTGATCTGACACTACCTGATTGGCCAGTGCTTGAGGAAAAGCTAAAGTTACATTGGGAGCCGAAGTTGGTACAAGGTTAGTCACAAGAGAAGGAGCTGGTGGAACTTGATTTGACATCGGAACGTACGAATTATTATTCCGTCTACAAACCTTTAAAAAAAAGTCGTTAACATCCGGAAACAAACTTTTTTTATCACTTAAATATAATTAAAATTAAAGCAATAGCTTACTTCCATCATCTGGACACTTGATTTGACATTACCACAATGGGCATAGTCTACCAAGTGTGAGAGCGTAACAAAGGGATGGTTGAGTGCTTCACCTGGAGTTATACGACGTTCCTATAAAATATTGAAGTATGATTTTTATGTACATCATTGAAACAATTAAATCAATTAAGCTTTAATTTAGTCCTAATTTAGCGCTGCTTTTACCTGATCCATTGTTAGCATGCGCTTAAGAATATCAATGAATTCCCTGCGATCAGCTTTTTCAGCTAGTAATTCACCTCCTTCCAAATCTGTGGGAACATTGACTTGTCCAATGTCATCAACACAATTGAAAATATATTTCCTCGCTTCTTTGGATTTGATTCCAGTTTCAGCTTCATGCTCTTCTTGGGTCTACAAATAGTAAAAAATCCTAACAGTGAAATTAAGTACAATAAAAATTAGTATACGATTGTAAAAGTATTAAATGATACACGATTATTATATTTTATATTAATTGTTGAATTAATATTCTGTGTGTATTTTTACTCTGCTTTCTTGTTTCAATGCTTTGTTCCTATTTTCCATTACCTTGAGTCTCCAGAACGGATAAGTGGATTCGAGGTCTCTGTAGAAGAATTTGGCTGTTTTGGAGGCTGAATTGAGCATATGCTCAGTAGGTAGCCCCTGTGTTTGACTAATGTAACGTATTTGATCAAATTCAGAAGATCCAGGATATAACGGCCAACCAAGGAAAAGTTCCGCAATTACACATCCAAGAGACCACATGTCAATAGCCTCACAGAATGGAAGTCCTACAAAGGAAACAGACATAGTCAGCGTCAATTCTTACGCAAAAACAAACGCAGAAATATTAGCTTGATAGCTTACATAAAAGCATTATACATAACACGGCATGTTTATTTCCTAAGCCACGATAGATTCCTCACTTCCCACAATTGTCCAACCTACTTTTCCTCCAAATTTAACTAATAGAACCTTAGTTAACTTACCAAGAATTATTTCTGGAGCACGATAGTATCGTGACTGAAGATAGGTATTGCAAACAGCCTTGGAGACATGAGAGGCCGAACCAAAATCAATTACTTTGACTCGATAAGGCTGACGATGTGGATCCACAAGCATAATGTTTTCTGGTTTCAAATCAGCATGAATCAGGCCCAATTGCTAAAACAAATGATATGGAACAAATATTTTTAATTTCGTGGTTTTTCAAATAGATATTTAATTTCGTGGTTTTTCAAATAGATACAGAGACAGACAATCTGCAATAGTTAAATACCTTTAATGTATAAATTCTAGTTCAAAATATAAATTTTTATAAGGTTCTTAAAAATTTAAGTAAATATTAATTATACAGGGATATCGTACCTTCAATTTGAGAAGTGCCGTGAGCACTTGTTGCAAAATGGGTCTAATATATTTCAATTGTAGTGGAGAGAATTTAGCTGATTTTAAGAAATCATATAGGTTTTGTTCCAACATTTCAAAGACGAGACAAGTATGATTTCGATGTTGGAAGCATTCAAATGCTCGTACAAAGTTGAAATCATCAGCATTTTCTTGTGCTAGGCGAGCTAGGATACTCACCTACAAACAAAAACATTAAAGTTAAAGTTAGTTTTTAGTAAAAATTAATTTAACTAACCGCTAAGGCTTAACTAATCTAAGCTTTACCTCAATTTGACCTTGTCTAGCATATGATGGGTGATTCTTGAGGATTTTGATGGCAACGATCTCGTTTGTTCCTTTCTTCCAACATTTGACCACCTAAAGAAGACGACAATGTCAGTCAATGGGGACAAAGAACTGACCTCAGGTCAAATCCATAACTGAAAGAAAGGTTACCTGTCCAAATGTTCCCCTTCCAAGGAATTCGAGTACTTCGTAGAATATGCCTCCAGGGGAGGGAAGAACTTCATGCTGGACCAACTGATAGTCCCCATCTCCTCCACCCGTCCCACCAACGGCTGCTTTACTTTGAACCGCCGTCGTGCCGGAATTGGATTGCTCACCGTGACCAAGATGTCCAACACTTTCACCACCATGCCCTACACCACTGGCACTCTCCACGTACTTCCGCTGTAAAACATCAATAGAACACATTTAGGATTTCATTATCACTTATTTTGGGTTAAGTGTCTTATGCGCATGATGCAGTAAGCGCATTAGCGGACATTGCTTCCCATTTTACAATCAACCAATCAACAACCCTGGGACCAGTTACCATAGCACAAATTATTCCCAACCATTTTTCTAAAAAAAAAAAATTATAGCCACGGTTTTTCCAAGGTCATAAAGTGATCGTCGACGTAACACGCCGTGTGTGTTACGTCAACGTCAACGTCTGTTTTGCGACCTTGGGTTTCTCCATAATGGGGCTTCCCATTGCAAGGGAATTCACCTCGGGAACAGCAAAAATGCCATTTTTCTTGAGAACATGATTGAAATTTTAGAAATTATTGACTTACTTTTCTGGAGCACCGATGGTAGCTACTACTTGAAGAAGAGGAGTCATGTACGTATCTTAATGTTGTTGTTCTAATTGGGATATGAGCCTGAGGTGGCTGTGGTGACACAGCTCTAGGCCCTCCTTGACCATCACAGAACCCTGTACGACTTTGTCCACAGTCCACCAACCAACAGTTACCACGACCTCCTCGTCCACTACTGCTACTATCAGCTATTGCACTTACGATCTCAGCATTCTAGAACAACAAAACAATTTTTAAAACAAGAATATTAAAATACCAATTACTTGAATTACAAAGCTGTTTCCATACAGAAGTAGACGTAAGGATCAACTAAGAAGGAAAAGGATCAAAGGAAAAATCACATCAAACATTTGACAACTTTCATCATCACCACCAACATCATCATCATCATAACCACCAAACCACGCCTCTTCATCATGACAAACATCAAATTTAAATGAAGAGGTCAAATGATCTCTCTGTGACCTTTAGTCAACCTTTAGAATCAAGAGGTCAAATTCCTCTGATTCATAAAATTCGAATTCTTATTCTCTCATAAAAATCCATACTAACAAGGCAAGGGTATACTTATTCCGTGTCTAGACACTTTCGTATTCTCTTCCCACGACAAAATTTAGGAACTTCATAATTCATCAATAAATTTAGGGTACTTGATGAAGGACTTGACACGTGCCGGACAACTCTTTACGCTTCAAAAATCAATCCCTTTCTAAATCTGTGAATCTATCTCATCACNATGAAGGACTTGACACGTGCCGGACAACTCTTTACGCTTCAAAAATCAATCCCTTTCTAAATCTGTGAATCTATCTCATCACGAAAAATTGAAATCTAGAAAAGTAACCTAAAATTCATGTGTGATGTTCAGTCTCAACGTCAACGTAACAAAAATGCTGAAAAAGCATAGTTTTTTTTTTAAATTTAAACATCTGCGTCAGTTCTAAAATTGCAGAATAAAATTCAAAAAAAAAATTTAAAGGCCCTATGAGCCTAAACTAGTATCCTTACACGAGTCATTTGAAGTAATTTCCAGTATTACGTTTCCTCAAGTTTTAACAAAATTAATTAAAGTAAAGTAATTAAAAGTTTTTAATTTTCACTGGATTTCAACATAAATTTTCCAGAGTCTTCCTTTACATAAGGGGACGATCGATCGTGGGAAATGAAACAATAAAATACAGTACAGTCCACATTTTACAGTCATCATAGTTTAGATCATCATATAATATTTGGAAGTTACGGAAAGTGGGAAATTTAATTTAGAAAACAAACAATGAAAAGTTATTAAGTTATTAATTACCTAATAACCTACCACTTCCCTTTAGCCAAATACGACAGTAACTTTTAATTAATACAAAAATAAATGACCACACCCAGTTTTAATTCTAATTATACCCATATAACACAACCTTATCGTACCGACAATTTTCACCGGAATTTTGTACTTTCAACTTATCTCTCCCATCTTTTTTTAACAATTCCCCTACGTCCCGAGAAACATAATCAAATGCCGGCAAATTCACATAGACAAAGCTTTGATGGCTCCCTAGGTCAAGAGGTCAAATTCCTGGTATGAATAAGAGTCTTTGAATGAGCTTGAACCATCATGGCAGTAAGCTTTCGTCTAGACATTTTCTTTACTTGTTCCAACTATAATTTCACCGCTATGAAGGACGTGATGGTAAAAACCTTGCACAAAAGCGTACGATATCTATAAAATCTCAAACAGACATAAAATGATAAAAACAGTTTCCCATTGTCAGATAATGTGATTCAAAAATTATGTTGTTCTTTCATTCATAGCACCATTTTAGTGCTAGTGAAAATTAATTTTTAGTTTTTTTTTTAAATAACCTTTTAAAGTGTTATTTAAAATTGTTTTAAGAAATTTCTCACACGGTCTTAATAGCTTTAATAAGAGCTGGTTTGTAGTAAAGATTTGAATAATGAGTCCATAATCTTCAAAAAAAATCTCATCAATGATTACTTCACGACCCATGACACAATTTCTTATTGCCATGTAGGAAACCTTTAAAAGTCAGAAACTTCAAGTCCAATGCAGACTACATAATTCCAAGTATTTTTCTCAATGACAAAAAAAAAAAAACAAGAAGAAATCTTAACTGGTAGGTGTCATGTCTCATCTGATTTCTTTTACGGATGATTGTTATTCAACTACAAGAATCAACATCAGCTGATGATCTTTAAGCAAAAAGGCAGAGATCAGGAATCTCCCACACTCTTTTGACATTCTTCATCCCATCAAATCACTCAACAATTGAGTAAATACCTTCAACAATTATTTA